>LD343755.1:53804-67707 GCA_001465055.1 Ptychodera flava
ATGGTTACCTATGTACAGCATGATGAGTGATTCCTGGAGATTCCAACATCACCGACAACTTCAGATTTTATAATTACTTTCTGGGAGGTCGTTCACAATTTTTTGTCCAGCGGAGGCTTTTCATAATTTTGTTTACAACCTGATTTTTTAAAGTTTCATACTTCAACTCGGACAATTTGCGTATATTGTGTACTGTACAATGCCTAAATCATCATGACATACAATATTGTCACAGTACATTGACCGTATCGACATCGATAAAATACGAGTCGGGATAAAATAGAGTAATATATACAAGTTTTTCCTTCGCGACCGGTCGTAGAGCTAGAGTCGTGGCGATTAATGCCGAGAGAAACAGAATATGCATGTCAGGAGAAAGTCAGTATTGTTTCAAAGTTTTTCCTTCACGACCGGTCATGGGGTTGTGCACATGCACATGCACATGGAGAGAGTGTACGTTGGTATACATCGCCCCATCGTGTCAAAGAATGATGGTATCCTTGTAGCGTTTCTAATGGCATCTACATTGCGTTTGAAACAGCCACAACACAACATTTATGTCAGTTGAATTCCATTTGTCAACAACAACATCACGACTAATAAACATAAACAACAACACAGACAACAATAACAACAACAACAACTAGATTTCTTGATTTTATGGTTTTAACATTAAACTAAGAACAGGCAGAGGTCATAGCCTGCCTGCCAGGATCGCTAATCTCGTCTGATTAGCATGGCGACCAGCGCGGCCTCTCATTTTGTAGGGAAATCAGATCGTTAATTTTGACACCTACCATAACGCAAGCATTTAAAGATTTAGAAAGTACCCATTTCGATAAAGGTTATATGGAACTACCTCTCAGTTCATTCTGAGTTTTGCTATCTTTCTGGATTTGCAGTAAATTGCCCAGAACCCGGCTGATAAATTTGTGTCACAGAGAGTGCTCAGTTTGACATGATTTATAAAATAACTGAGTGAAAGGAAATTTTGGAATAAAATCAATGAGCGCCATAGGTCAACATGTAATTTACGTATGTGGTAAATGTCATGTATTTTGAGCGCATCTTTTACGTTAGTTTTTCGACGGCAAATCCGAATCGCCCGTACAGTGTACATTCAAAAGTTTTGCACGTCACTCGCGATCGGTTGAATGTCTATATATGCTCATGAGCGCTTGGCTGTCTGACTGTCTGTGACTAGTAGGGCCGATAAATATCGGCGATTTTGGACTTAAACTATGATACTAGACGATAATTTGTCAAATCTTGGGTAAATATCCTATGTATATCGGAGATTTCACCACCCAACAGATCTGACCATCCGACTACGCAACTTGAAAAATAGCATCCATGGTCGGTAGTCAAGAATCCTGCATGTTTTACGTTATTAGATTTATTCATTCACGAAATACGTTTTTTACGTAAGGTAATCTAGAGAGCATGATTCAACGAGTCGCGGCACAAAGCGAATGCATTTCAGGAGTCGCATTGAGTTTCGTGAAAGTTGGATAGGTTGGCGACAATATTGGATAGAATTTGGCGAGAGTTGAATGAAGGTTGGCTCAAAATGTAAGGTGTTAATTTTGGTATGGATTACAGGCAAAATTGGCGAGAGTTGAATGAAGTTTGGCCACAGGAGGATGGGATTGGGCGATAGTTGAATGATGTTGGCCACAGTTGGGTCGAATTGGGCGAGAGTTGAATCATGATGGTGGCCACAGTCACAGGTGTACGGAACGTTTCGTAGATCGTCGTCGGATGGGAAGTGACTGACACTGTGAGGCCGAAGGCCGAACCTCGGTACTGTATAACATTACAAGGTATGACGCGGAAAAATCGACCGGTGGCCCGAAACAAACGAGATAAAGCATCTACCTCAAAAAAATTACATCGACCGGTCGGAAATACCTTCAAACTTTCAAATCTTTACTCTGGTTACAGCATTTCTTTCAAATCTGCCAATTATGGGCGATAATTAACTGTCCGGCGAGTACTCGCACTTGCATTGCCACTTCGCCATTTTGAATAGCTGTTTTACTCCCGAAAGCCTTTGCGAGTGGAAGAGTGACCCCGTGAAGAGTTTGTTTACAAATGTCAGATGGCGGGATTCACAAGCATAAACTTTCTCATCGTTTGCGTTGATTGCCTTGTTGCCAGATAGCTGAAGTTGTATTCACTGACAGTATAAAATTAATTAACGGTTAACGGTTGAATTTAGCGGTTGTGGGGTCACGGGGTCACTCTTCCACTCGCAAAGGCTTACGGGAGTAAAAAAGCTATTCAAAATGGCGAAGTGGCAATGCAAGTGCGAGTACTCGCCGGACAGTTAATTATCACCCATAACTGGCAGATTTGAAAGAAATGCTGTAACCAGAGTAAAGATTTGAAAGTTTGAAGGTATTTCCGACCAGTCGATGTAATTTTTTTGAGGTAGATGCTTTATTTCGTTTGTTTCGGGCCACAGGTCGATTTTTCCGCGTCATACCTTGTAATGTTATACAGTACCGAGGTTCGGCCTTCGGCCTCACAGTGTCAGTCACTTCCCATCCGACGACGATCTACGAAACGTTCCGTACACCTGTGGCCACAGTTGGGTCGAATTGGGCGAGAGTTGAATGAAGGTGGCCACAGTTGGGTCGAATTGGGCGAGAGATGAATGAAGGTTGGCTCAAAATGTAAGGTGTTAATTTTGGCAAGGATTACACGCCAAACACGGTTGCTCTGATGTACTTGGCTTGGTGATTGTGTTCCTGCCGAAGCTGAAGGCATTACGCGAGAACCCCGCGCCGCGACAAAATCGCTGACATACGATGTTGATCATCCATAGAATTGACAGCGTAATGATTTATGCTTTGGGCGTTTTTATGGCCTAAAATTTGCATCAGTTTCGTTGGTGGAATGCCGCTGTCGTGTAAACGTCGGATGGTAGAACGCCGAATGCTATGGTTGCATTTTTTGCCGGCTATACCCGCCTTGTTACAGATTGTGCCGAGGATGGTGTCTAGTTTATTTGCACCCATCGGCTGGCGCTTGTACCAGATATTGGTTTTTCGCTTATAATTTATGGCGAGATAAAAATCTGCGTCGCTACCGAGGTGTGATGGAGGCCAATGGAATGCATACTGTTTGTATGCAAATACGGGACATCGAGTGGGGTCATCGGGAACCGCGAAGGCTTTCGATGGTTACGCCCGGGGTTGTTTGTTGACTTTACTGGACTACCTTGTTTTGTTTTCCAGTTCGTTGAATTCTAAATACTCGATGTTGTCAACTGTCTTCTCTAAGACAACATCACCCCATAGCATCTGCCGACTTTCTTGACATCCCCGGAAGCCGAAGTGCTTTTGCTTGTTCAACCAAACGAAAAACAACAACGCTTCCGGGCTGTGCGTACCGATGACGCCTTTCTCAAACAACGTATCTTCTGCGCGTTCGGAAAGCTCTTCGGCAGCGTTTGGTTTAGTTCCTTTTTCTTGCGATTTTAACTTAGAACGTTTCGCCTTGAGTGTTTCTTGCGAATGTCGAAAATGCAGATCACGAGAGATGGAAATCGCGTATCCGTTCTCACTGAGGTAGCGGTCCGATTCCCCTCTGATACTATGTTAAGGTGTCCAATTAATATTCTGCGCCGTCTATTTGCCTAACACCTGCATAAAAAAACTGCCGAGGTAGCCGTCAAGCTCGTCTGGAGGAATATCATGGACAGGTCTCGCCTCAGTTGGTCGCATTGCTGTCATCCATTTTTTGAAATTGGTTGACAGCACAACTCGTAGCTTTATGGTATTTTTCTTGCGTCCTCGACGAGATGTAGTTTGTCGCTTTCCGAAAATCCTTAATACCTCTCTTGAACCAATCAAAAAGGCAGTGCATGTAACTGCTCCATATATCAAAAACCTCACAGAAATATTGCAGCACACTTTCAGAACATATGGAGTGCAGTTACACGCTAAGCCCTTTAACACCACCAGACAACTACTGGTATCCCCGAAGGACCCTACACAATCGAAAGACGTATGTGGTCCTATTTATCACTTAAGATGTGAGGGTTGTGGAGATAATGAATGCAAAATGGACTATATCGGAGAAACAGAACGATCCTTGCAAGCCCGAGTGAAAGAACATCGGCGTCCAAGCTGCGGCACGGTCACTTAAGAGGTTTCTAAGCATATTCACAATGATTCCCCGGGTCATAATTTCATGGTTGAAAATGTGAAAATCTTGGATCAGGAGTCTGATTGGTTCAAGAGAGGTATTAAGGAAGCGATATACATAAGAACACATAAACCAACGCTGAATCGGGATGGCGGACGGTGTCACCCTCCTCGAATCTGGGATAATATTTTAAGATCACGCATGCGCAGTGGTGCTAATCAACACCACTGATAAAGACGGCTGGCTTGTTGCAGTACAAAGTGCAGTACAAAGTATTTAGCTACATGAGTATAGTATGTCTGCACAGATGAGTCTGCATATGCATCATTGTATTGTATATATATATATATATATATATATATATATATATATATATATATATATATATATATATATATGTATGTATGTATATATATGTATATATATTTAACATATAAAAAATGAATTGTAAACTTCGATATTTCTTACCGTTGCTATTGTGTTGATAGTTGACGATTTTCCATGACCACATGCCCCGAAAAAAGCAATCGTCTGGTCAACACATAGTTTTGAAAGATCCTCTGAAAATACAAAATTTGAACTTATAATCTCCTTCTACCTATGGATTAAATGTGAGCTTCATGTAACGGATGAAATATTACTATCATTTACATAATATGTATTGAAAAGTTGGGATATACTTCAACTCACCATATTGCGGTACGTCTTCCACGTAGAATTGCAACTGTGATTGATGAACTCCACTTATTTTAAAGTGAGAAAACAATTCCCATGTATAATTACCCTGCTCTTCGGGACTAACAGTGATGACAATTCGCTTTTCAGATGATTCAAGAGCATCGATGATTTCTTTAGGTAGCCCGAATCGTTCTCTATTTACAAAGATTAGTTTGGCAAGGTCGTGTATCGTGTCTGTTTGTAAACAATACAGCACTGCCTTGCTCCCATCTTCTCTGTGCATCACTGATATAGCAAATCCTGAAAAATTATAGTATAATAATGCTTTTTTCCACTTATTCATTCCTCGACATTAAAGCAAAAAAAACACTTAAATTATTCATAACTGTCAAAATTCCAAGTACAACACTGAACTGGCAATTATTGAGTCCAAAAATAGCTTTTCGCTATTCAAGTTTGGCTCCACCTAAAACGTTGTTGTGCATATCATACAATAATGAAGACTTAATAGTTTATTTTATTTTAAATTAAATATTAAACACACACGACGGAAGATAGGATAATATAGGCAGCGTAAACAAGTCTTCAAATAATTGCTATGGCATTATTATGAATAAATAACATTTTATCAACAAAGAATTGTCTTAAACCTTTCCCTAACCGAAATCTTAATGTCAAGCTTTTCAGATCTGTGGGTAAATCATTCCATACTTTTACATCTGCATAACTGATACAAAACTGACCCGCAGATGTGAGCATTTTCGGAATAGACATATTTCGGGCCGTATTTTGTGAATAACCCTATATTACAATATGTCATCTGAAAGAAGAATAAAATTGCTTTCCAATGTCAGCAGATGACCTACAAGGAGGCATGCTTAACAAAAAAGATGCGATTCACAATACTTTTACTTTAAGTTCCCTTCAGAACATGACCGTAACAGCCATTGCAGCCAATATTTTTGCTGTTCAAAAGTCTATTTCATATTTTGACATATTCTTGTAGCAAATTAAACAGATTTCATACAAGGCATTGCCCTTTGTAATATGTCTAGGTACAAATTAGTAGAATTTGAGATAAGCAGTGACCGTAATTTGCAATGTAAAGTTTGGGGTATGGGGTAAGTTTTTGTCATATTTTATGAAAACTATGGAAGATATTGCATATAACAATAATTCATCTGAAAGAAGAATAAAATTGATTTCCAATGCTACCCTATAAGCCTTGTTATATTAAAAAATAAGCTAAGCAGATGACTTTAAAAGAAGACAGGTTTATCGAAAACGCATTCGAGTTGGCAATACTGTGATTTTGCGGTACCCTTCAAAATGTGACCGGTAGTGCTATAGCATCCCAATAATTTTTTTATGTAAAAAGTCTATTTCACATTATTAACATGTCGCAATAGCAAATAAAAAAGATATCATGCAAAACATTGCTTTTTGTATTATGCCAAGGTAAAACATTGGTAGAATTTGAGATTCACTATAATTTGCATTGCAAACTCTGGGGTATCGGGTAAGTTTTGGTCCTATTTAATAAAACAATCTATGGAAGATATTGCATATTGCATATTTCATTTTAAAGAGGAATAAATTTCCAATCTTATGATACCCAACAAGTCAGGTTATGTTAAAAAAAGCTTAACAGATGACTTACAAGTACTACCAGAAAAATGCAGCTTTGCTATCCTAGAGATGCATGTAGACCCCTGTACCCTACGGAATGATATTTATTGACTGCTGACATAGTGTCATCCTTTGATAGGATCTGATACCATGCGCTTAATGCACAAGAATTGTTTTTTTCTGTATTTACCCGTTTAACAAGTCAGGCGATGAAGAGAAGTTGACACAAGTTGCAAATCACTCTTCCCATAGTTTCTAATTGAAAATATGCAACCAAAATTACTCAACGCATTCTGCACTTGACGTTTACTAGGTGAAAAATACATTGTCTGGCGGCCATTTTGAAAAATGGCTGCCATGGTAACGCTTCAACAGATTTTCAGTTGCTCGGTATCTGAATTTGTTTAACATATATTAAGACACATCTGAGCAAAGTTTAGTGCTTTTATCACAAAATGCACAATGGATTTGCCATGCCGCACAACTATAATAACATGAGTTACTTGTGCTTTGTGTACGTGTCTCAACTTCTCAGATATTGTAGGGCTTGTGATTTCTAAGCTGATTTTCTACTGAGACACAGCTCATGGGCATCAAAACCAGTGAGAAAGGGATACATATCAAAAAGACTCGTTAGGACTTTCAACAAGTTATACTGTAGATATGACGACATTGTCGCCAAATATGACACCTCGGTCACTCAAATGATTAGCAACAGCATTCCCGGCTTTGACTGATTACAGTGATTCATATACTGTAAGCTTATCACTTCCTACTACACCCGTCACTGTACGAAAAGTCTAATTTGTCATATACTTTACCTGGGTGGTCACAGTTGACAAATTACCACCTTTATACCACATTTGCCAAGTTACCTAGGTAAAATTGGTACAAAAGTGGTACTTTGTCAACTGTAACCACCCAGGAAAAGCATGTGACAAATTTGACTTTTCGTACAGTGCGTGGCCACTTTAGTGTTGATCAAAGCTACTTGATACAGACAGAAATTCTGCTTGTATAAAGACAAAACAGACCCTTCCAAGGGTTGTAAAGGAGAGCTAACGATTGGCACCCCGTGATAAAAGTTGAGACACAAGGCACTACTTCCATTCATGAAAGCCTTTACTCGATAATTAGTTTGTTAAGGCAACACACATGAGCTCACTGCTATAGCATCCAGTAAAATTGTATGTCCTATGCAGACAGTCTGTCTGGGAAAGTTTAAATAAACAAGATTTGTACATGAACCAGTGCATGGTAATGTTACATTGTATCTTAATCTTTAACATAGTGCGCCAATCGTAAACTCTCATGTACAACTCCCGGCAAGAGCTAGTAACAGAAACTGCCAAGATATAACAGACTACACGCCAATCTGCCAGCTGGCTACAGCTGAAACTATTTGTGTAAGCAGATTTATTGCAGTTCACTGCAGTAGCTTCGCTGCTAATACTGAAAATGTTTGTAAGACAATTTTGGGACCAATCCTGACGGGTGTAGCATGCTAGCAAGGTACGCTTACCCATTCCGGACACCTGGTACCTCCACTAACTATCAGTGGTTTAGGATGGTCCTACTTAAATTTGTAAATCACAAATGTCCCATGGACCTGGTAATGCATTACCTTGAATGGAAAAGATTATTTACCAGTTTAATTTCATATTTGTTCCTCTTGGAATCATACTGCACTAAAATATATCGATGACATTTTCAATGAATACATTGATGACGCTACAGCCAGAGGCGTCCGTTTATTTTCTCAAATCTTTATTTTTTGAAGGGGCGGCACTAGGCAAAATTCGTGATATACAATAATATACACATATATTCCACTCTCTCTGCATTTGTCAAATACGTTAAGTATACACGTATGTATACTGTTATATTCCATATACAAAGAGACGCGTAACGCATACAACAACATAACATAAACAACTAATATTGTGTTCCATATACGTCAATATACGTAAATATACTGAACGTATATCAAGCATTTTGTCCAGTGCGGCTGACGTTTTGCTTAGCCAAGAAGAAGATTAAGAAAATGAATGGGTATCAGAAGACAGTACATTGAGGATTATATGGCAGATATTGGCATAAATATCATTTTCTTGACACATCCTAATGAACACAATGATCTGGAAATATGAGAACTTGCACAGTAAAGTGCCATTAAAAAGTCATATACAGCATACGTACAATTCGCCGTATTATATGAGAAGTATGTTGATGGGACAGAGAGATAACAGTGATTTTATTTGTACGCACTATTCTCGCAATGCCCACTCCAACACCACTCCACTCCATCCTGACGAGTGTGATCTTCCAATATTATCAGTCTGGGAAGACCGGATGCAGCTACTTTTCTATCGCCTGGGTTACGATTGACCATATGCATTCGGGATAAATTGTTGTGAAAGCTATTGCAGTTACTAGTCAAGTACTTCTACACTACTGGCGGAATAACAAGAAATTTGTCAGCCTTGGAAATTGTGAGTAAATTAGTGAACTCCTCTTGTACAAATCATTCCACACGCCAATGAGTACGATCCTGCAGAAAATTACTCGTGGCTTATTGGCTTAAAGTTGAAAACTGATGGTAAGCATGACCAGTCTGTTGATGGTGTCAGTAAAGGGGCAGAGCAGCATGTGGCTATTATTATTAATGTTGATATCCCTTGTGGAGGCAGCAGTGGTCATTTATCTACCATTTAAAGTTAGAACAGGTGAAAAACCAGTGGTTTTGGTAATTTTTTTTAAGTACCTATGAATAAGTAGATCTCAAGTGAGTAGTACAGTCTTTTCCGTCGAACGTCATGGTTGGATTTTTCTTAATGCGCATACTTTCTCGCTTGAAAACAATAACCCTTGGGATCATCAGTATTCATGTCGCTGAAATGCGTACCTGCCATGGCCATATTTGTTGTATGAGCACCATAAAACCGTTATGTTTACAGAAACGATTATTTGACTATGGACTAAGTTTATTCGAAAACTCGAAAAACAACAGACGATGGCAAAAGTCAAGGGACCATCACAGTCAAGACCACTCGGCCAAACCCTAACCCTTAAAAGAGGAGTTCAATAACTGAGTTAAGATGTTACAATTTTTCTTACTGTGACCCCTTCATATGCTGTAGATTTCATGGAGCATTCACTCCCATATACTCGCTATCACACGTCATTATACCCATTAGATCTTACTTCCGATTTCTACAAGTTCCTCTCTTAAAAGGAAATGTTTCCGTCTACTTATAGATTCAGGAGGGATTTTGTTTTATATGATGGGGAAGCTAATAAATTATAAATACATATGTAATTACATATTGTAAACCATGGTTTGTTGTTATTTTATTATTATAAATGTCCATAATCAATAATCAATCATGTTACTTTAATTTAAGGAAATTATTTCGCAGTGTCAGTAATATGAACGTTCTGTGGTAAATATTACATTAAAGACAGTTTTGTTCTTTTCCATATAGGAAATGTTTAATACAGTACACGCTAAGCATAATCATTCATGTTTTAGTTATGTAAGTTCACAATCACTTTTGTCATCTGTGATGTTATACCTGGAGCATTACCAAATATCGCAGAAGGCGCTGAACTCTCGTGTGTTTGTGACGATTTTGAGTAGAAAAGGATTTATCTTGCAATCTTACCCTCTGGATAAAACGGTGTATATACATGGGTAGTCAAGGAAGAAAAAAAAATAACACTGATCACGTCACCCTCCTTGACTAAATAGTTCTCACTATAATGATATTTTATGAAGCAATTTAAGCTTTCAAATAAGGTCATATATGCGAAAGAACCAATCTCGATTGAAATGACATATGACTCCCACTTATTCTTTGATAATAAATTACTAATAATGGAGGTAAAAATCCACAGCCAAAGGTCTAGTGTCAGAAAACCTGACTATCTATCAATCGAAAAAGATAACTAATGTTATCACAATGGAAACATTTCTTGATTCAACTTTCCATGATTTAGCTGACAGTATAGTCCAGTCAATCTAAGCCAAAAAAGGGGTAAACCTAGGACTAATTGCAACAGAAATTATTTCTTCGCCATGCATTTTTGAAAGGTCCTAGAAATAACATACTAAAAGTATTGTCACGTAGCGTGGCTGGGGTGTAGCTATTATCGGGTACGTACACTGTGAACGTCGGGGCAGTAGACACGGCAACGGGTACACAAAAATACACTTTAAGTCGTAGCACTTTATTCAGCTGAGTAACGTAAGGTTACACGGTAGAACTTCTATGTCTCACACTAGTCTAGTACTTAGGCGTCTGTCTCGGTCAACGTCGTCTCGAGCGTCGCAACAGGTTCTGAACGGCTTCTACAGGTTCTACAGCTTCTACTTTAACACACTAAAATGCAGAGTTTATATTGGGTGAATATCTGGCTTTGTCATGACTTTGGTATGCGTCTATCATTATCTAAAGAATTAACTAAAGACAGTCGGCATACATGCAAAGGACAGGAAGGTCGCTGTCATAAGTACATCTGTCAACATAGCGCAGGAGGTCCTGCTTCAGTGTCCGGTCCGTGTTAATGACTTAAGCTGTTGTTAAAAGAATACATTCACTAAAGACGGATGAACGGTTACATCAAAGGTCACGAAAATAAACAAGGGAGTCGTTCTCACGATGCACCACGTGCAGAAGGGGTTACTATAGGTCACTGTTGGTCATTCACTGTCAGTCATACAAACTAAATTCAAGTCATAAAATATCATATAGTATTAACTATCGAGTGGCTACATCACACCTCCCAACCAAGATCGAAAGGCGTCCTCGCTCGATCTACAAATCAAAAAAAAAATTAACAAAAACTAATCAAATCAAATCAGATATCATACTGAAAATTCTATGAAAAAGAAAATCACGAAAAGTTCTAAATTCAGTAGTCTAAAGTTCATTCATGTCCGAGATTCGTTTTCAGTAATCAGTCCTTTGTCCAGTATATTATCAGGCGGTTCCCACGTGTCATCTTTAGGGCGGTAACCTTTCCATCTGACACGATAACAGGTTTCATGACGACCATCCGAATTAGTTACAGTTCGGTGATCGACAATTCTCAAGGCCTGATACACATCATCAGTTTCGTTGTCATCGCCATTACTTCTGGTAGTATCAAGTATGGGATTCTTATTAACATTATCGCGGTCAATAATGTCATTAGTGTCTATTACAGTGTCATTATTTTCTGTAGGGTCAATTACAGAGTCAGTCAGTATCGGTATTTCCATTGTCAATGTCCGGCAATTCATGTGGTCTATTGTTAGGGTCCTTATATGGTTTCATTCGATTCACATGCACAACTTGTTGCTTGCGTCGCGGATCACACGTGGCGAGGCGATAATTCACAGGTGTTACTTTTTCCACAACACGATAAGGACCATGCCATGGATGAAGTAACTTCGGTGATAATCCTCGTTTCCTAACAGGTGTAAACAACCATATTTTATCTCCAATGTCATAGTTAATGTCCTTAGCGCGCTTGTCATACTGCATCTTCTGCTTTTGCTGCACTAACTGGATATTATCATGGACAAGTGGCTGAATTTCACACAATCGTTGAACCACAGTCTCACCATAGTCCTTAGGGTCAGTGAAGGTCGTTGTCGGCTTATAATTAGTGAGGGTAACATCAATTGGTAATCTCGGTTCTCTTCCGTACAATGTATAGAAAGGCGACTCCTTAGTCGATTCCTGCTTACATGTCCGGTACGAAAACAATGCCATTGGCAAATATAGATCCCAGTCAGTCTGATTATGATTGACGTACATACTTAATATTGTTAATAATACTCCATTAAATTTGTCAACTAATCCGTCACATTCCGGGTGATAGGCCGATGTGTTAACCTTTCTCGTACTCATTAATTCACAAGTCTTTTGCACCAATGTCGACAGGAAGTTTCTACCACGATCAGACAACAATGTCCGAGGCACAGAATGTCGGGCAATAATCTCATCGACTAACAGTCGGGCAACAACATCCACAGTTGTCTTTTCAACGGCAAAGGCTTCAGGCCAACGTGTAAGATAATCCGAAAACACAATAATAAAGCGATTACCTCGTTCAGTAGTTGGAAGTGGTCCTAACACGTCAACAGCTACACGATCAAAGGGGCCATCAACAGGTATAGGCTGTAACGGTGCAACTGGTAAATTCTTTGGAGTCTTTTTCGTAGAGCAGTCAACACACGATTTACACCAGTGTTCAATGTCTTTAAACATTCCAAACCAATAGAATCGTTCTTGTATCTTACTGTACGTCTTGTGGAACCCTAGATGACCTGAGGTGACCTCGTTATGGCAAGACGTCATCACTTCATCCTGCAGGGCGCGAGGAATGACAAGCTGTTTACGCATGTCTCTTTGCCGTCTCCCTTGGGCGGGCATCCACAGATGATACAGTACACCATCGTCGATAACATACTGGTCAGCATATAAAACAACTTTCCTAGCTGTCTTTGTATCGGTGGGAAGTTCATCATCGATCAAGTACGATATAAGCGGTTGCAAAGTCAAATCACGTCGTTGCAAGTCTCTAACTTGGTCTAATTGAAGTCCAGGGCTGTCTGTTGCTGCAATGATGAAGTCACGTGCACTTTTGTCTTTGTGGTCAGTAATAACAGTGAAGCGTCTACCATATAAGTATGGTCGGAAATGCTTAATCGACCAAATTATTGCTAGAGCTTCTTTCTCAATCGTCGAATAGTGTTTCTCATGTTTTGTCAAAGTTCGGCTAGCATAAGAAATAACAACTTCTTTCTTATCACGTACCTGTACTAAGCAAGATCCAATGCCAGTGTCACATGCATCTGTATGCAGAACAAAGGGTTCATCAAAATCAGGGTATCCGAGTATTGGTGTTGAAATAAGCGCTAACTTCAAAGTGCAGAAAGCGTCTTCACATTCGGTACTCCAATTAAACACATTGTCCTTCATCAACAGTTTGTTTAGCGGTGACGTCACTTTGGCAAAGTTCTGCACAAATCGTCGATAATATGATGCTAATCCAAGGAAACTTCGTAGTTGACGAACATCCTTTGGGCGCGGATAGTTCTTTACTGCATCAATCTTCTTCGGATTCGGTTTAATTCCATCTCGGGTCACAACATGTCCCAAGTACTCGATTTCAGTCTTACTGAAGTGACATTTCCTACGTTTCAATTTCAGTCCGGCTTTTCGAAATTGATCGAAGACCTCACGCAAATGGCGGAGATGCTCATCGAATGTTTTCGAAGACACAATGACGTCATCAAGGTAAATCAGGCATATTTCCCATTGAAGTCCAGCAAGTATTAATTCCATTAAGCGTTGAAAGGTACTCAGCGCGTTACATAATCCAAAGGGCATAACATTAAATTCATAGAGTCCGTTGTATGAAACAAAGGCGGTCTTTTCTCTATCTTCCG
>LD343755.1:97505-107644 GCA_001465055.1 Ptychodera flava
TGATATGAAAGATGTATTTAGTTGTCTCTCTTAAAAAAATCACAAAATAAATTGTTTGGGACAAAAACGTCCTCCCTGTGTGTGTTTATTGTTAAGAACACATACACAAACATACAGGTACTTTCCTCACCCATAAGCATCAACCCAGATCACATGGAACTGCTCCAGCCTCTTTGTTCTATGTGTCAACAGAAACATCAATTTTGATTTTATGCAAGGATGTAAAGGTCATACAGGTGCCATGAAAATACATTAAATACAATTCAAACCGTTGCACAGTCATGTATTAATTTGTATAGATAACCTTATAACTTATTTGAAGTTTGCTGAAGATCTATTTTTAACTCACAAGTCATTTACAGCTCCATTGTCTGTATAACTTTGCCTATTGAAAAATTGTTTTGTGAATCTACTGTAGATTATTATTCTACTCCCTGAAGTGTGATGAAATTTATAGTTATTAACTCATCAACATACATCCATTTTGAATTCTGACTAGAATTAATTTGTCATCAATAACAATGATTGCGGTCTTAACACATATACAGATAATTTTGCCAAACATAATGTTTTTTTATTCTAGTATGCTGCTTGCAGTAGAATAAGAAACTTCAGTTGATACACAGAACAAAACGTACTGAAAAAATGACCAGAAAGTACAGCTATTGTCCTTTTTATACAATTCGGTGAATTAAGTTCAATTTCCTTACAGGTGAGGGAAGTCATCCTGTTTCCGAACCTTTTTATGTGATCGTTGTTTTTTCTGTTTTACTAAATGAATTTAACCTTACTTCTATATTTAATCGACCAAAATATATCAAACACTTTGTCTGTGTGTCTGTGCCTGTGAATCTATGTCTATCTGTCCGTGATACTTCGCTTGAATGTTCTATTTCTAATTAAATTATGATTTCATAGATGTTGGACTCTAAGGGACTGGAAATAAATTGCAGGGGGCGGGGTTATCGAAAATGATGCTGTTCGAAAATGATTACCTTTCGAAAGTGTTTACGTGAAAAATAATGTCCCATCTCAACTTTCATGTGCAAAAAACAGTGGCCCTCTAACAAGTATGGCACAGTCTCGTATTATCGGCAGTATCTCAATTTGTATCACATTTCACAATAAATACTTCTATAAATTTATTCACGTATAATTGGCTGTTCAAAATTGAAAGGCACAATATTCTTCTTCTTTGATGGTTTGGCTTGTACTAGTACACAGACACTATCATTGTTTGTCTAGAAACTAATTAGTCAAAGTAAAAAAATATACACACATAAATTCACGTGGCAAATTGTGTAGGAGTAAAAATAAGGGAAGTGAAGTGATTCTTTTGGTTGAAATTCCAATATCTATCATATATGTTTTTCGCCTCAGCACTTTCAAACATCCTATTCTAATCAAGTAAATTTGTATGAATTGTTGTACATTAAATTTTATAAATGCAGAGCTGTAGCTAGTTTTGTATTGTAAAAAACTCTTGATTGTTTTCTCCTACGCTACCATGTATAGTGAAACAACATTTTAATGAAATCAAAATCAAATTTTTTGTATGTCACTGCACATGTAACAACCTTATTTCAGTTCATTACATTTATATCAATTATCAAGCATCTGTAAATATATAGATATTGCCAGTCTATATGGGGTAACCATTGTTCATATTTTTCTCATAGACTGCCATATATGCCATATATGCCATACATGTAATCAAACGCCAAAATTAAATTTATTGTAAATATATGCACTTGTACCCATTCTAGTAGGTTACATTTATCTCAATTATGAAACATCTGTAAATTCACAGATATTGCTAGTTTTGTAGTGGAAAAAATTCTCACTTTTTTCAAAGACTTCAGTGTATAGCGAATCATCATTATCAATGAAATTCTTATAGCAAATTTCTTTTTCATATATACCACCTTGTTCTATTCAATTACATGTTATCTATTATCAAACATCTATAAATGCAACAATAGTGCTATTTTGTGTTAGAAAAAAATATTCATAGTTTTTGCATAGACTGCTGACATTAAAGTACGTTTGCATCAATAATCAAAAATACAAAAATGTGCAGATAAAGCTTGTTTTGTAGCGGACAATTTTCAAGGGTTTGCCTGACTTCTATGTATCATATATTTTTGGGTTAAATTCAAAATTGATATGCACTTTCAATCATCCTACGATCGTCTTAAATTAGTGACCTCGAGGCTAACTTTGAATCATATTTGCCGTACTTTACCGTCTTATAGCTAAGCAAATATGGCGACCCTCTCAATGAGCGCATGCATGAAATTTACCTTTCAAAAATGCTTGCGCAATATATGACGATCCATCCAAAAAGACACAGTCTTCACTCTGTAATTTCTGTCCACTAAGTTCAGTATTTCCATGCATGTTTTCACTTAAAACGAAAATATAGTCTTGAAATTTAGTTTTGCATAATTAGTTTTAATCTTTTTCCTGATATACTTGCTGATGAAAGAAGAACCTTGTGAGATGTGATTATGTAGAGTGGATGTGCAGTCAAAGTACAGAGTGCTAATTGTATCTGCAAACAAACGGCAATGCCCCAGCAAATCTTTGTACTATTGTTGTGATAAGCAGACTTGAAGAAATTTCTGCTAAACGATATTAATTTGTTCATTCTCTCTTTCGTCGACTAATCTGCCAGACGGAAATCGCTGTTTGAGCAATCTGATCCGTGCATTCACAAGGTCCCAGTCTAAATAACCTCCCTCTAGGTGGCGCTCTTCCCCGGCTTCGACTGTGAAAGCTGTTCTACCATGAAGGACCCGAGTGTTGTCGACCACAACCATTTCACCTTTGGACGAAGAAGAAAAGAATTACAGGTCGCAAAACATCTGACATATAGTCTAGACAAATTAGGAAATGCCTTGACTAAGCAAATTCTGACTCTCAAGCCATTCAAGATTGAGTATGGTGTGCTTCCTCTGGGGAACATCCCTGGATGAAACTGGCTTCAGCTACGGAAGATACATTAAATAACATTTTTTATCACATGCACAAGCCAAGTTTATCGTCCCTGAACTGAAAATTTCAGGATCTATACTCTGGTCGTTCTACGTCACGACAACCCGTATCTTTGTTATCAATTTTGGTGCGTTACGTTGGAACGTTTTAGCGTCTATCTTCGATGCGTTCTTCAATGAAAAAAACGACATGGCGCCGTATATTTCTCCCGCGATCAAAATTTGTCTGACATAAAATTTTGAAAAATGTGATAGCCATAATTTTTAGACTTTGACAAAATACATCCACTTGGCAAATTTTGAATCCTTCTGTTTAGTTAACTTTGTCACCAATATGGAAGTTCATATCCGTAAAGATCCCAACGCCACATGAACTCTGGACGCACAGACGGTACGTTACACAGTTTTCTCGCTGTTGAGATTCAGTCGATTGTTGTTCTCGAAAAATGACGTAACTTTGTCCGAGTTAAATTTCTAGGCCTATGCTTTCCTTTGAATCTTGTATATCTTCGCGTAAGGTTCGTGTTGTGTGAGGTCACATGGTATTCAAGTTGCAATGTACACGTGTTCGTTGCTAACGCGACAGACGACTAGAAATGATCGACAACTCGCCCATATTATTACTATTATTCCAAAAGTACTTCAGAAGTTTAAACGCGGAATTGTTGTGGAAAACTCCTTTTCTTTCGCAAAAAGTATAAATTCTTGACTCGAAAAATATTCGTTACGTCATGACCGTGTCACCTCGAGTCGAAGATGAGTGGTGACACGGTAATCACATCGAAACGAAGAAAAGTATTAGGAAATAATATCTAGTTAATCCTAAGTGAAAAGGCAAAGTTTTAATAAGTTAGACTGGAGAAATAACCCTTTGAATACTAACTGAAAAGGTTTCCTGGTACCTCATATCATTTACTCTGCTCCTCACCATGAAGAGACTCCCTAAGTTACTGTCGATTCACATGAAACCCTGCTTTCGTCCACTTTATGTTTGGTAATCAATTTTTATTCTATGAATCAGTTTCTTTTATGCGTTTGAAACTATAGGTGTTTTCAAGGAAATATTGTGTTTGTACATTTAATATCTTTCGTCAAACCAAATTAACAAGTCGAGACAAGTCTGGACAAGAAGAACCCTAGATGTCAGTGTAGATTATTTCGTTTCATATACGTCAGGTGATTGAGAATAAATAAAAGTTGGTATTATTATTTACCTGGTTGTAGTTTAAACTTGATGATATTCTCTGGACTGTTAAGAATATCATAAAATGCCTTCAGAGCCTTATAAAATGTGTAGACTTTCTCCGGGGACATGTTCATATGAACATTCCTACAAAAGTCAGCGTAAGTGACCATAGACGTCTCACCAAACTGGTCTAATCTAGAAATACATATTAAAGCACAAGGGTAGGCCATTAAAAGAAAATTCTTCGTTTGCCGTCTTTGAATTTTTGAAAACTCTTCCATCCAGCCAGGGAAAAAACAAGCACAAACAAAAAAACACAAGCGTATTAACATAAGCTCAATTTTTATCTGGTTTGAAAAATAATATTTTTATTTGTAATAGTGTTTACATTGTGATTGTTGTCTTAAAGTTTCTCTGAAAACCCAGCAGCACGCGGACGGCAAACAAAGATTTTTATTTAAAGCGCATTACGAAGAAAACATAACATGCAAGGGATCAAATTTGATACATAAACAAATGTATGTATGGAGACAAAGGCAGAGTGGCACTGAGACAGAGTCAGAGACTCCTAGATTGATATTCAGTACACCTTAGAATATTGTGGTGATTTTGATACCATTGAAATCGTTCTGTAGTTTTTGATTATTATGATGAATATGAACGACATGTAATGACAAAGGGGTTTGCTTGCTGATGTCAATGCATTGTATACTCACTTTATGATTGTGTGAGAGGCCTTTAATATACACTTAATGAAATCTGTTCCGTAGTCAAGGAAGTCGACAACGGTGGTAGATAAGATATTGAAGGATTCTGGGTCGTTCTCTTTTAACTGCTCTACCGCTTTGAATCCATCGCTGAATACACTGTCTCCTCCTTCTCCACGATGTTGCTTGATACAGTGCAGTAATTGGATCTACATTTTCAGAGAAATGGCAAAATGAATGAACTTTGGATTTGTTTCTCACTTGCCACTTTCAGCGTCCATGAAGAATCTAACTGCGACCCTTTTCATGGTATTATCATCCAAAAACCGATAACCTACGGAAGAAATTTAAGAGAAAAGTATGCCCTATAGTGATGGTGCTACGTTAGTCATCTTGAAAAAACCACAAACAAGTAACAAATATAGAAACTTACCGATGGCTTATAGACATAGCAAGATAAATCCGTGTGCAGATTCAAAGCATATCCCGTAAATCCGATGGTTGTTGCGTCAAATTTACTTTTAATTGAATATACAGGCCTGGAGTTCCATTATATATGAATGAGAAAAGGAAGACGGGTAAGACTGAACGAAGGCATTTTCATTTCATTCACAACATGAATGGAACGAATTTGGGATAATTGGATGGTGAAGTAATGTCGACTTAATCTACAAATGTTATCTCGTCTGTTTTTCTTTTTATATTACACACTAGTTTTTATGAGTAATTTGCGATATTGCAACATTCAGCTAAATGGCACATAAAACGTTTGAGAAATTTGCAAAATATGAAAATCCAATTATCCAAAATTAGTTCCAATCGTGTTTCATACAAATGAATGGTAAGATGACGTCATGTCAAGCTGGGAATTATCAGAGTGACCATGTGTGTCATTGAAAACATATTAATCTACAGGCTTGATGCACGCATTTAAGTTGTCTACAATACTGGCGAAGAGCAATTGTTCAGCTGTTGAGCTACAGCGAGGCAAAATGGTGTTCAATATCTGAACAAAGGATCGATCGTGTACTCGAACACACTGCTGATAAAAAAAAGTAGGCTTCCGTTCCAGAGGTTGACATTTTTATCATCTTTACGCGGAAATTTGCATTCGTTAGCAGTTATTGTTTACGTGATTTATAGTGCACGGCGTTATCAGATTGTTCTGGCATTTCAGTGTCCTATTCACAATCCTGGGGAATGCCAAACAACGAAGAGACTAGGACGACTGGTTTTGTTTATAGTGACGCTGATTACAAAAGTGTGTGCATACGACAGGGTTCAATTTCCACCCCAAAGTCCACCGACACCATCCCTTGGTTTGTAAACATGACCGAATCCTTCCATTTACTTTGAGACTGAAGGTCAGTGAATTTGAAAATGTATCGACGTGCTTTACTTCTGTCCGAGGGTGACTTATTTCGGAAAGTTTGAAGCCCACAGGTCGTTGGAGTGGCGATACCTGATATAAAGTTTACTTACCCATAGTTTGTAACACGAATAAAGCCTACTCTTTCAGCAACCTTCATCAATTGGCCCATTTCCGTCGGCACGTTTTGAACCAGTAACATACCGGTATTTTTCAGTTCTGTCATAAATCCCAGCAGTGCTTTGTCGCTGTCAAGGATATGTTGGAATTGAAATGTTGGTACGTTCTGTAAAATTTCCGATCCCCAGAGATGTCTGTTTTCACTGACCCGTCTCTCTTCAAAAAGTATGCCTTTCAGGAAACCTGATTTAAATTCAGTTCGATGACCGTCGGGCCAAATTAATGTCAAAAGTTCGCCGTCCTTGGATAGCGAAATGGAGTCCGGTGTAACGTTCACATCTAGATGGTTCATCGTAATGAGCCTTTGCTTGGTGCCTGCCAGGAAGCAACTAGGGCAAAAACAGTTGTCGCGGAGCCAAATATAAGGATACCTATTTTCTGAGCCATCCCTGAATTTCACTCGAAGCATTCTTTGAGGATCTTCCTTCCATGTCTGCTGAATCGGCGATGTAACTTCAACGTGAGACTGTACAGTCTGGGAAGCGAGTTGACGCCTAAATACGACTAGTGGAACCGATCTTTGACAAACTGCTGGAGCTTGGCGACAAACCTGTTTCTGATTCTGCCATGTCGTCGAAGAAGTCATAAGTCCTTTGTGCCACAGTTGTAGACGTAATTGGAGTTGAAGATGAAATCGTCCAGAAGATAAGCTCCACAACCGTGGCATAAACGTTGTCATTTTTCAAGTATTCAAATGCTGCACCTCCAAATAATACTTCCAGCCAGCTCACCGCAACGCGCTTGCAGTAAATGATCTCACGATACAATACAGTGTAGACTAGATTGTGCAGGGCGAGGACCCCAGTGACCTCCACGCCACGCTATTCTCAATTTATTGGTTGAAGTCCTGTAAACAGACCGACAGGTCAGACCATGGATAGTTTTCAGACTACTCAATTCTGATGGCAGCATAGAACCTTTCACTGAAAATATGGTTCTCGCTATACTTTTTAACATAGAACAGCCTAACATTTGCTAAAAATACAGCGTTGACTAAGTTGCGAGGCCAAAAGAAGGTAGTGGCTTGCTCAATGTGTTTTCCATTTGTTCAGCTCACATAACCTGACAAATATGTAAATCTGATCCAATAGAGATGAAAGCACTATAACTTTCACTGACAATAAGGATTATGTGTAAACGTTTTATGTTTCGGCGAGGCTCCCACAACAAAAGAACACTAGGGAAATTGTCCTCTGATTGTTTGAGAGTGACACAAATACATAAAGTTGCGATAATCACAACAGGTTTGCATGACTGCCTTTGCTGAATACATGAAACTATTCATCCCGACCACAGAGAAGTCAGGATAAATAGACAAACAAATAAATGTGAGAGCAAACAACGTATATATACAAACTGAATAACAGCAATTGAATTAATTGACTGAACAACACATCCCGTACCACGGTCACTCTACAAACCGTCATTGCAACATATTCAAGATGCGACGACAGTATCACTATTCATGGGACTTAGGTGTGTACTGATACTGACCAAGCATCTTTAATCACTCTTCCTTATAGGGTGCGAAAGCAAAGACTATAGACACATAAGTGCTTACTCCTTACGGCAAAGGCGGCGTATGCTTTATTCCTTATATGTGGTTTTGTATTAGCAACTTTTTAAAGTATCATTTGTTGACTATACTCGTATACAAACAAACAAAACATAAACAAACAAATGCCATTTTTATTGACAAACATGGATACAAATGCAACTGTCTAATGTTCTTTATTATGTATGCAAACAATCATACCGTCATACATACATGTACCTATAGTAATCGTATTGTAGATAGGCCTGGGTCATCTTATTTGCTTACTAGATAGGTCATAATATTTGCATGAAGATAGGCCCGGGACGTCGTCCAGTTTAAGGTTTTCTTCGCTGGCCTGACAACACATTGGTCTGTTATGGCGAAACTGTTTGAGTATTTTCTGGAATTTGGAAGATACAGGGGACATTAGTCGAGGATTTTGTAACGCCAGGAGGCAAAGGAAAAAATATGAGGAAAAAACGTCGATTTGTGATTTGTAGCACGATTCGTTTAGGGGCCGTGGATAATTAAAACACGCGCATGGTAAACGCAGCTTATGGGTGAGTGGGTTTGGCTGTATTTCGATTACCGTGCGCAAAAATCGCACAACAAGTTTTCCTATCGCAACATCTCGCTACACGTTCTTCTGTATCGCAAAATATCGCGCTACATTGTCTGGAGTGTAATAGGACAGTACGGCACCGACGCTGCGTACACCATTCTTTTGACATACATGTGAATCAGTGCACGAGCAAAATAACGTAACAATCATTGGATTCACTGTTTCATTCCATTCTATTGGTAGCGTCATTGTTGAGTTGGCACTGAACAGAGATTGATTTTAGAGGGGGGGGGTGCGTGGGGGGAGGCGGTCGGCAATAGCGTATGCGTGATTTCATAGCGACGTAATCTACGATTGTTGGATACAGATACAGAATGAGGCTTGGTTGGATTTTCGCACTTCCAAACTTTCGTTTCGAGGAGGGCGGTTGAGGACAAACCCACTTAGTTTCGTTTATCGTGCGCATGTTTTAATTATCCACGGCCCCTTATTTGTTTGAGTTCTTTTTTGAAGTGTTTCGACAGGATTCAAAGTCCCTCGTTTAGGGATTGTGGCCCTTGAAATAACTTGATATTATGATGACAAAATCTCTGTGAACAAATCAAGGGTCAGTGACTCTGAACAATTCTGTGCTCGCCTAGTTAAATTTTATAGGCAGTATTTTATTACTCCACTTAGACACACTTTGACATTCAAAGGTCACCACATCCTATGGATCACGTGTTCGCACACATACCGACATATGCAACTTACGAGTCGAACAAATATACTTTGAAAATCAGATAGGTCTTACTCACCAAACTGTAAGGAGAGAAAAACAAACGGTGGGCACAGGTCAGCGTGTGTGACTTATGATCTCAATCGTTGAAATCTCCGCGAGAGGTCGGGGTGGCGTTCGGCGTTATAGCTAGGATGGGCCAGCAATATCTACAGCGGGTGTTTCATCTGTAATTTGAACACTGCCTAGGGTTGTTTTGCATTATAAGATATCAGATAATCATTCGTATGCATAGAATGCATTTGATGCTCTTTTCATATTGAGTATCAAAATTTTGTTTCTGCAATATTGTGTTTATCAAGAGATTTCCAAAACCTGTGTCAAAGAGGACAGGGAAGATAAACAAGATGAAAAAAACAAAAGCTGAATGTAGAGATTAAATTACATTTGGTTGAAAGATACAAGAAATTTCTGTTGCTCAGGTATTTTTGAGACCATGACAAAGCAAAAAAAAGATGGGTTGGTTATCGAAGCAGTCCAATGTTTGCATACTTTGAAGAATTAGCTTTTCTCTTTAAACATTCTCAAAAATAACCATTACCCTACTAGGACGGAAAGTGAAAGTTTTTCATGCTTGATCAGGCAAGTACACCAACTTTTTATTAGGAAATACTGAAAAATCGCTCATTTAGTAATGATAGTCAATATACTTGGTATAAATACATATCAAATTGTACCGTGTTTTTATAAAATTGTGCCATTTTATAATCTATTGTGTTTTTCATTCTTTTCTACTATTATTGCATCCTTTTATAACTGTACTAAACAAATGCTTTCCCTAAATTGAGTAGTTCCCCTCTTTCTCTACATTTTGAGCAACTCTC
>LD343755.1:117970-131125 GCA_001465055.1 Ptychodera flava
AACTGATTAAAATATTTGTTCTGGTATCTCACAGAGAACGTGCGTGCTACTCCACAGTTGTTACATCACCGGATGTCACCCATTGATTTGTATACAAGTAACCTGTCCATTCGTAAAACAGTTCACGGCGATGACAAGTGCTTCTATTCAAAGGCTGCATACGTACTTATTTAGCGTAGAGTATTTTTATAGATGACTTTATTATCAGTGCCAAGGTCTTAACCTACCAACCATGTAAACAGGCAGGCATTCTCTACGCAACAATAAAAATCCATGAACTTCAGTATCTCTTGCCAATAGATCTGCTCATCAAAGATGTCATGGCTAAATAAATCTGTCGTTAGTTATGACCGTAAAGTGTAATTCTATGATTAATAAAAATGTTTAGAATGACCCCAGCCGTTCTTTGGGTAAACAAAAACGGTGAAAGTTGATAACAGTATTGCAAGCTTATCTTTCACTGTAATGCTGTCTTCTTAAGCCACACAAGCCACAAAGTGTTTACAAAATAAAATATTTCCTGTACTGCCACATTGGTTTTCCCTGGTGTCTCGAGACAGATTCTATCGTTCAAGTGACTGATATGGGGATTGGGGGATTAACCGTGTACATAAATGGATAACATTGAAATTCTTCCCTTTTATTTTCTACTGCACTATTCAAATTTGCAGTCAGACAGAGCCTTGAGAAAAACTTTCCCATCCAGCGAAATTGTCTTGGTGTCGTGACAATGTGACAGGTAAAGAGAGTGGAAACTAATGTTTTGCTACGTCACAACGTGACATACTGTGATATCCCGACCTTTTAATCAGATTTGGCAAATGTAGTAATCTTTGTTCAATATACACCTGTAGAATCAAGCAAACTTTCCTTCGCTTTTGTCATCTACTGTGGCGTGTATGATGATTTGAAGAAATCTTTCATTGCCAAAGCGAGACGTGTCTGTGTGTCCTTGTAACGGCCACAACTCAATACTGATACGTATGTCATTGATTCGTTTTGTCAGTACTCTTTTGGTTA
The DNA here is from genome assembly GCA_001465055.1 of Ptychodera flava. Classification (NCBI taxonomy): domain Eukaryota; kingdom Metazoa; phylum Hemichordata; class Enteropneusta; family Ptychoderidae; genus Ptychodera; species Ptychodera flava. The sequence continues at coordinate 118,991 of LD343755.1, forward strand.
CGTGTTACTTTCTCACGAAACAACAAAGAAAACAGATTTGCGACAAAAGTACGAATTATTCAGAGAAATGCACACCGTAATCCATTGTTGCAGAACTAAAGACGAACAACCTTGCACAACTCAACGATTGTTGCTCGGTCCGTGAACCTTAAAATGAGAAGGCTTACAGCTTAGCCAGTGAGAAATGTTTTTTGGTCATTTGAAAAGTGAAAATCACAAGCTACAGCACGTTGACATCTAAACTGACAGTCTCGACAGCTTTAGAAGTCTTACATTTCTCAGCTGCGGTTATGACTTCTCCAAACTGAGGAGAGAGAGCTACGAAACTAGGAAGACCCAGCTGCCTGTTCATCCGAGGTACAGTCGGAAGCTCAGCACGTTTTACACATCAATTGTGTTCTAATAGTTACCCTATTTCGGAGCAGTTCGACCCTTATTTCACTCTATGCTTAATTTTCTGGTACATCATATATCTATTAGACAGTTTATCATCAAGTTGTGTGTTGTCTTGAAAGAACTTCATAAAATTTGGCAGTAATGCCGTAAGCAAAGTCTCGTTTGGTGTGAAGGAATATTTCCACTGTAATTAAGAGCCGTTTTGGTTTCATCCTATTTTATTTACACAAATTGGTCCCAACGATGTTATTAGAAGTGCACCCTACGCGTTCCCGCGTTAAATTCCCTACATGTCCATGCAAAAATCTGCAAAACATCGAGGCCCTCTACCTCAATCTACTCTCATCGCATTACCCAAAAACTTTGGTCAGAGTGAACCGGTGAGGTCAGGTCATCAGAAGTGAGAGTCAAATTACCATAGCCGCGTACTTGATGGCCTGGACTTTGGATCTCTAGAAACTAAATTTATATTTTCATATTGCCTTTTTGCCGCGTTTACAGTAAACACACTGATTGTGAATGTTGAGGAAGGTTAATAGTTCAATAGCCGAAGTAGTAAAACAGAGTATGACCTTCCAAGGCCTTTTACATAGTGCCTCTTACGATGATATTTATATTTACAAAATCTAGGCAAGTACTTCGACTACAGCACGCCAGTGTCTCAACTACTGTTTGTTGCCAGCCCTTGATATCCCTACCGCTAGCGTTTGTAACTATACAGGTTTTAAATGATAATGCTAAACTAATTCGTATGTGCCCTTCTCGTTATTAGTCGTCGCTTTAAGAGTAAGCTGTTCCGAGATTCCAGTGGCCGTAGTGAACGACAGAGATTGTCTTCAAAAATTTGGCAGTAAAGGAGTATGCTATTCTAGTGTGGTGTGTAGAAAGACTTCCACATGGTTTCGGTTTCAGCCTAGTTTCTGTACACAAATTGGTAACGCCATAATGAGTTCAAAGGTCGACAACTTCTGTGGTATGGTATTGGTTGTATCGTTTTTTTAAGTTCATAGAGAAGTGAAACACTAAGCTCACCGCTATCTCTGAGATGAAAGTTCGCTCAAAAAGGTTACCCTTCCTGATAATAAATTTTCAAAACAATAGGGAACAGGTACATGTTTATTTTTTTATTTTTTTTATTTAATAGTAATGACTTCCAAAGTACAGCCGTGGTCAATCGCCGAGGGCTGTTATAATAGAAATACAGACACAAGGTTACTACAGTAGAAAGACATAAAGACAATACGGACAAAGCGTAAACGGTCAAATTCTCTGAAATACATATATTTTGAGTATTAAAGTTATTCGAAGAGACTAAAAATGGTCAATATCGCATTTATTGTTTTTCGACATCGAGCATTCTCAGTTCTATATGTATTGGTCAGCTATACTCTCATTCCATACATAAAGAATCATAAAGATTAAAATTTCAACCTTGCCCAAAGACAGTCTTGACAATATAAGTTCCGTTTATCTATCTATCTATCTATCTATCTATCTATCTATCTATCTATCTATCTATCTATCTATCTATCTATCTATCTATCTATCTATCGATCTATCTATCTATCTATCTACCTATCTATGTATCTATCTATCACTAAATTATATATATATGCAAGAAGGAGATAAGTCAATCGATAAACACATAATGAAAAATGAATGGTAATGCGCGAGCCAAAGCAGTTCCGATTTTCATATTTCTAGATAAAAACCGTTGAAAACACATAGTGTCTCTTTTAAGAAAATATTTAAGTATAATTACATTACAAAAAAAATGAACAGATCAATTAAATTAAACATATTATTTTGGCCTTAAAAAGACTCTTTCCTTTTAAGATATATTTCCAAAATATTGAACATGACCAGTTTACGGAAACAAATCACCGTCTTTCCATAACAGTAGAGCAATCGTCGAAAAAAATGTCGGAGCAAGAAATCTAACAAAGGAGTTGGTAAAACTCGTGATAACCACCTGCTGATATGGCTCTTGCAGGGCTTTCATTAACAGCCGTCAGGCAGCGATTTTTCGCCGCCTGACGACGGGGGAACGCCGGTTGAAAACAAACACTGATCATTTATTTTATCCTTTATCATCGGGTTTTACACAGAATTATAAAAGTTACATGATAAAATGTGATTTACGCTTCAATTAAGCGCGAATCTATAACGCGAACTTGCCTCGCTAACTTACTTCCGCATACGAAAGCTTCACTCAGAGTCAGATATCTGTGATCTAATTGTCCAATCAAATTGATTGACATTGATGCGTCGCGTCATCTGATTGGTTTATGTCCATTATCGTCAAATGTCGGATCCTATGAGACGTCTATTGTGTACTACCTTATTCATGATTGCGTCTGCGGAAGCGACCTGGCCATTTCAAGCGGCCGGCGACGACTTTGTTTGATTTAATGGGGGTTAATTTGGGAGGAAAGAAAAGAGGCAATTTTTAATTGTTTCAAATTTCTTGAAAGTCAAGAATTTATGCCACGGTGGAATACGGACGTTTACGTAGTTGCAAGTTCGGATTTACAAAGTTAACTAAATGAAACCGTGTAATGTGCCACGAGGCTACTATATGGTGGTAAACGTATGTAGTCATTTCTGGCGATCGAGCAGCGAGAGAAACAATCAGTCACCAAGGGTAAAGCTAATTTGCTAAACGACATTTTATCTTGAATAGTGAGTCGAATGAGTCATAAATTATTCATATTTTTAACGTTCAATACGAGGTTGAAAAAATGATGGACTTTTTCCCGTTTCTAATTTGTTTCATGTCGTACTCATGGTGACTGTGACTGTACAGTCTCCATTTTCAACCGTGGCCGCCTTTGGTTCAACAAATTTTACTCCGATGTTGTTGTACACTATACTGATCACACAGGATAAATTTTACTGGTCGATTCATATTATTGTTATTAAATGTAATAAAGGGAAAGCGGCTCTACACATCACCTACACTATTTGTGTCGTTCTCTGTGTTTATGTTTGTTTTTGTGTATGTAAGCTTATGTATGTATGTATGTATGTATGTATGTATGTATGTATGTATGTATGTATGTATGTATGTATGTATGTATGTATGTATGTATGTATGTATGTATGTATGTAAATTATATTTTTTACATTTGGCGCCTCGTAACCCTTACTGTACTGGTACCGAATGTAGATATAAGCCATGGGGAGACGTAGCCGTAACTTGGTTGTCAAATGACAGCGTGATCCTCTGTCGCTACGTTTCGAAACCAATGTGCGGTCTCTTCCTCAGTCGCTTTTTGCAACTTGCTGTCCTTGGATTTTTCTGTTTCACTGTTTGTGTTTTAATGATTTTACAAAAAAATAGCTATCAAACTTGATATAATGCTGAATAAATTTAGCTGCTAAAATCCATAGAAAAGCATCTGGAAAGCCACAAAATAGCTGTAAAAAGCCACAAAATCTCAAAATTTTCTGGGCGACCCCTTAGAACCCCCTTCGAGAGGGGTGGCACATCCCCCTCTCGAGCTGTTCCCCCTGCCGATGACCTTCGGTCATCGGCTTCGGTCGCTGCCTTAACTAGCCACCTGATAAATGTTTTCAGCCTGTTGATAAAAACTTAATGAAAGCCCTGTCCTGGTGACATTGGTCCCATAGCGTGAGCTTGTATTGGCGGATTTTGTTTTGTATATACACTTACATACCAACCTGTGCAAACACTTGAATTATGGGAAGTGTACAAATCAAAGGGGCACAAACTGTTAGTTATACGCATATATGAGTCCTATCAAGATTAAATGTTACGGTACAGCTGTTACAGACACAGTTTTCCTTTATTCATTGTAAAGAACATGCACTACGAAGCTCATATTCATCTACGTGAAACTACTGCATGTGCTCACGAAACCAATTCAAAGAAAAACTCACATCATTAAAGTCAACACCAAGTGAGGTAAGCTCTATGTAACAATACAACCAAGTCAATGCGTCTTATCTCTACAGGTATTGTTGCCGCATGCAATAACAAATTAGGATTGTCCGTGAAAATTTCTCCTATTTTTGACTAAGAAACAAATGACACACTTTTTTTCGATAAAAATTTAAGGTACAGCTGTTACAGACACAGTTTTCCTCTAATTTATTCAATGTAAAGAACACACGTACGCACTACGAAGCTCATGTTTCATCTATTGGTAAAACTACTTCATGTACTCCCGAAACGAATTCAAAGAAAAACTCACATCATTAAAGTCAACACCAAGTGAGTTAAGCTCTGTGTAACAATACAACCAAGTCAATGCGTCTTATCTCTACAGGTATGGTTGTAGGGTTATTGAATGCAATTACAAATTAGGATTTTCCGTGAAATTTTCTCCTATTTCTGACTAAGAAAGAAATGGCACACTTTTTTCGATAGGTTGTGAGTCAATATTTGAACCTGTTCTTCTGGGTCATTTTTAATATATTCACCATAGTGAGTTACTGTATGCGCATTTGTAACTTTTACTAATTACTTTAAGACCGTCTCAATTATAAACATAGGTAAAAACTGTTGTCCATAGAGTACTCTATAATCGAAATGTTCATCTTCTTTGAGCTCACTATTCTATAAGCCTTTTCAAGCTGTCATGGTAGTTATAGGCCTTCTTGGTTTAAAGTCATAGCATGTACCTTATCACTTTGTCGCCTCATCGAATGAAAACCAAGATTCTCGCTCCCTCATGTTTCATGGTCTTCCTGTGCCAGTTCCCGATGCCTTATTGCAAAATTTGAGGTTGCCCCTCACCAGAACCCAAGGGCATGCTAAGATTAGTGTCACACCGGCAAGATAGTAGCTGCTGCCATCACCGAAGATTGTATTCAATACGTCTGCAAAGAGAGGTTGAAAATCACACATATTTAAAACTTAATCCAAAGGAGCTAACAAATCACTGAAATCCGTTCGCAATCTCCAAGTAAAATGGACAAATTTTAAGTCTTAACTAGCTAGAGATAGTCGAGACTTGAAAAATTGTCCATTTTACCTGAATGGTGCGAACGAATTTCAGTGATTTATTAGCTCTTTTGGATAATCTACTACATCTAGACTTTCGGAGGGGACCGTACTACGGTCTGGTTAACATCATTACACGGATCTACCCTTATATTCGCAACTTTGAATTACGTCTTAAGGTAGCGACATACCAAATAGACAATTTCAGATTTTTACAGACTTTTATTTTTATCTCAGTCATAGAAGTCCCAGACCCCAATAAAGTATATATTTTCTGAAAGCCTTGATTGGCAAATTCGGCCGTGTACAATACACGGTCAGTGTTTGCATAATAGTCACGTGACAAACGTTTTGCTGAACCTTCCAAAAATCAGATTTTCCTCCTTTTAGCGAACACGCTGCAAGCTTTACAGTTGAAATTTGTGTATTGACAAGCCTTGCTAATATCCTTCAAATCCGCGTCTTGGATTATCTTTATATGCCTTTGTGTTTTTGTTATGCACTATTGAAGGTGTTTGTTAGACTCACGTGTCTTTCAAGGAATTGTAATTGTTGCGCTTAATAATTTGAATGGAAACTCTGAGAAAAAAATCGTAGACACCGATTTGAAGGATATTGCTAAGGCTTGTCAATGCATAAATTTTAACCGGAAATCGTGCAGTGTGTCCACGAAATCGAGGAAAAACCGATTTTTGGAAGGTTTAGCAAAACGCTTGTCATGTGACTATTATGCAAATACTGACTGTGTACTATGCACTAGCGGATTTCCAAAAATCAGGTCTTTCAGAAAATATGCACTTCATTGGGCTTTGGGACTTCTATACTTGACAAAAAATAAAAAAATAAAAATCTGAAAGTGTCTATTTGGTATGTTGCTATCATAAATCGCCAGAGACCAAGTATCAGTCCTGCCTTCTAGAACTCCGATCAGAAATGGACATGATTGAGCTGCCATCGAAATGACATTTAAAACCCGAAATGCTTGCTCAGAATATCAATGAGACTACACTGAAGCACGCACACGGTCCCTCTTACATAATAACCTCGAAGCCATGCGAACAGATTCAGCAACTATATCCTCGTTTCTCGAGCGTCTAGTATTAGGGGCCCAAGCCTATGGGCTGGGCCCCTATTGTTTTTGTAGGCGATCAATATTCTTCTTCCTTTTCATGTTCTTCCAGGACTTTTTTGCTCACCTAGATCTCAAATACAACTTGATGTAAACCTGTCAAACTTGCAGGGCTAATAGGTATATATGAGTACTCGTGCATCTAATCCTACAAATTTCGATTAGTCACGTGACCTGGCGGCCGTATGGGATTTTCCAAAAACCTAAAAATGGCTTCTCCTGAAGACCTAGGGGTCCAGTCGATTTGAAATTTTTGTTAAGTTAAGTGGAAGTTCACGAAGGATGATTTTTACATATGTCAAAATTGATAGATGTAACCAGAAAAGAGTGACAAGCGTCTACTAATCCCCGTCGATGTAAATTGTCTACACTCCCTCGCGAAAACACCGACTAGCTTCTTTTTGCAAGTACCCGTGTTGTATATATCTATCAATCTTGACAAAAATTTATTTTGCCAACATTTTTTGCTGCTCTCTTGCATTTTACTCTGAATTGGCCAGAACAGACCTTTCTAACTGGTTGCTAATTGAGGCCATGTCCACACAATGTCGCGGTTTTGCAAACTTCACCGTACACCAATACACATGCGTACATATCAATTTACGGTCAAATTATGTGCTTTACCCTTGCACTATGAGGTATGTACCAAACCAGCAATTTATAATTCCTAATTAGAGTCATCCCTGTATACAGGTCAATGGTCAAATCTCCAAATGAAGTGGTGTACCAGTTTTTTCGGAAAATTAAATCCCCAAAACATAATATCAATTCTGACCCATATATTACAACATTAGGATATTTCTTCGCATTAAGTTGTTCTATTTCGAGAGTATCGAAAAAAGAATTTGGCACTGGACAACAAGTATATCCTAATCTAATGTGTTAACATTTGAAAATGATCCTAAAATGTTAATATCAGAAAAAAGCCAAATGCAACAAATTCATTAAGAAATCCTTGTCATGTAAATCGTGATATAGAATTTACGATTACCTCCAATGGGTGGTCCAACTAGAGCTCCTAGTCCGAATGCTGGGAGAACAAATTTTAAAGCCCCAATAACAGTCACTGTGTGAGTTTTTCTCTTGTTTCCATTGTTCTGTTTCTTTTTAATATCATCGGCAAAAGCTTTGAGAAGAACAAACATCAAAGGCAGGTAAAAACCGCTCCCAGCAGCACTGATGATATTAATTCCGATAAATGCGCCAAACAAATCATTTTGAACGCTACCGATGACGGCAACACCGGCTGCAACGAGGGACACACCGAATTTCCAAAGGTTTATAAGCTTAGTGTTATCTTCCTCGCCTCCTTTGCATCTCGGAGGAAATATTATGTAGCACAATAATCCAAACATCATAGCGCTTCCGTGATAGATTGGTGACAGTTGTAGATCCCTTTCACTAGCTCCAGATAGCAAAGCAGCCTGCTTTAGATGTAGAACCACGATGTTTTGACCCACACCGATCAAAAGCGCAGCAATTACCATGTCGAATATCATAGGTTCTGTCAGCAAAGAAAAGTCCAAGCATTTCTCTTTGTTTCCTTGTTTATCTTTCTTTGTTTGTTTCTTTAATTTATCACACTGAGGAAGCTTCATTAGGAATAGAAGAGATAGGAAGAGCAGAACACATGTTAACTGGCCATATAGACACGCAAGAATGGCAAACATGCTTCTCTTCCCATACAATTCTTTGACGTACTCAAATAAAGGTGGCACGAATAACAAGCAAAAGCTGGCTACCATAAAAGCTACAGCAAGAGCTGCTTCCATCGCCAATCCGTTGAAATATTTGAGGATCGAACCCAAGCTAGGTGGAAGCATCAGTCCAAATCCAATACCTAAGATGAAACAGAGAATTGTTTATTTGTGACATTATCAGCTAACATCCGACACAATTTATTCCCAATGTCAACTTTCTGGACGAGAGACGGTATCGCACAATATTAATTAATAGCACATAAATCTTTCAACATCAATCAAAAGAGAATTACGAGATATGATATATGAATTTGACTATAAAAAAGAGTTTTAACGTAGTAACACGGAATTCAAGTTTCAGTCATAAACTATGAAATTCGTACCTGTTATGAATCCATACGTTACATAGAGCATGTTGACGTCACCTGCATATTGGGAGGAAAAGAGGCCAGACATCGATATGACACCGCCGATACAGACCAAATAATGATGACGTTTATTTTCGATATCCGTAAATTTTGCGGTAACCAAACCTGTAAAAGTGGTGGAGAGAAACTATTCAAATAAAACGTAAGATCTTCTTTTGGTACAACGATTTAGTTAACCTCGATTGAAGAAAGTTCTAGTCATTCCTGTTACCTGTTGTTAAAATAACGTGAATACAGTGCTAATGCGAACGCCGACGATAAACCCGTTGTTTCCACTCCGCATTTACAAGGTCTTCACACCACAACAGAAATCATTGATCTCTAGATTATGGCATTATTATGGTAACGAAAACTGCTGGGGTGGGGTTTCCATGGCCTTTGTCATTGAGTAGCAGTTAATGAATCAGAATGTTTTAAAGTTGATCGATTGAGGAGTTCAAATAATACCTACCAATGACAAATGTTATGAAAATATTTATGTAAACTATCCATCTTATATCTTTGCCATCTTGACAGAAGTTATAATCATCGTAGAATGTCTTCAAGTCGTCCAGTGTCCACCAAATGCCGTAATTCAGCCCTACTCCAAACATCGCAACAAAGAAGTTCGATATAGTAATTATGTTCTTCATGATCGCCAAGCTTTTTGGTATGTCAGGTCTCCAGTGAAATAAAATGGAGAAATGTATATAAGTAAAATCCAACGGAAAAACGTGATGGCATGCATCATATCGTATGTTGGACTGCTGATCACGTAATTCTGGCATGCACAGTGGTAAGCATTGATCTCGGATTTTTGCAATTTAGCCGCAATATTGTATTGTTGACACTAGGATTTTCTGTGCAATTCAAATATATTACATTTTGCAAGGGTTGTTTTCATACGCGGACACTGAACAAGTAGGCTGGCACAGGTAAAGTCCCGATCGTTTCAGTGCGTTTTACATTGAAAATATCTTGATTATTTTTGTCTAACCTGTCTGGCCTTTTTTTTTGCCAAGCTAATTGTTCACTACTTTTTATGACATATGCAGTACAGAGAACCCTTAAAACAAGAAAGTGGAGCCATACTAGATAATTCGGCTTTGATGTTGATCATGTATAGTGGTCGCATTTCTTCGCGTAAGTAACACTGTCATTTTACTCATTATGCAGCAATTGATAGATGAGACCCGGCATGAATAGGCTACTTCCCCGTGAAAGTACAACTTTGTACATCTTGCCACTGTGTGCTTTGGTATTTTTATTGGCGGGTGTATGACACATGTTTTTATTGGAAAGTGCATGAAACTTCAATAGAAGCTGCTGTACTGTGCCGTGCTCATTTGAGTGTCTGTAAGGCTTGGAAATCATCACATTGTAATAGTTCTATAGGTAATTCGGTTTCGATTGCTCAAAGAATCGCAAATACAGTTAATTCATACCCTATAAATTGAGGTCCGAGAGTTCACCCACCAATGTTTAGAAATGAAAATCAAGACATTATAGTAGTTCCTTAGTTACAGATGATTTCACAAACATAAAGCGTCTACTTCTCATACAGTCAAATTATACCACATAATTATTGCCCTGGTGATTGTCCGGTGAAATAGAATAAAAGTGAATGCCTGGCTACGTTAGACGCTGTCGGAGAAGAGTTGATTCTGTTTTCTCCGAACAACACTTAAATCGTGGTACGAAAGTGGCCAATTTGTATGGTAAAATACGAAGAAATGAAAGCAATTGTATCATATTGTTCACCAGCAAGAACCCATTCATCTACAAAAGCATATTAAACGCAAAGGAGAACAATTGAATCTTACCTCTTATCAGAGTCCTTTGATTGTTGTTCTGTCAACAGTTGATCTTGAGCGTCTGGAGCCGTTTGACCCTCAATTTCGTCCATGTCGATTGGAGGTTCTTGATTCATTTTGCAGGCAGATGGTTGTCGCAAATATTGTTTGCTGTGCGTCTGGTAAGGTGGATTGGTGTGGCTATCTGTGGCCAGATTTTCCTTTCTCAAGTCCTGTTCACTATTGGAATGTGAGAACACTAGGGATTTTTCTTTTGTTTGAACAACGTACTTACGTAAATCACAGAGAAACATAGACAGAGTGGCAACACTTGCATGCCTTTTGTTCCATGGTCGTTTCGGTAGACTATTGGCTTTTCATATTAAAATGAGCTTCAAAGGTGTTAAACTTTTTGGAGGCTTGGTTTGTGGTTGATAATTACACGAGATTATGCGAAAAATACGACGAGATGGCATCGTACTGCCAGTCGCGTAGCAACCATAGTTACTTTGTGAGCTCTCAGGCCAGAAGCACTGCTTCACGCCAATCAAAACATAACACGCCAGCAGTTTCATAAACATGTCCTTCCTTGACGCACGTGTAAAAGAGGGTATGACTGACCGTAAACCATTGAGTAAAACCAGACAGTATCGATAAAAGACTTTCAAATTTGGTTCAAACACACTCATTATATATTCATAAAAATATGAGAGGAATTTTTAAAACAGTAAAACTCACTTTTCTGAAGCTCAAAACACTCCCGTTTTCGCCAGCACGTCAATTCTGCTCAGCACCACACGACAACAACAACACAAACTTTGCCGAACATACTTTCGCTTAACAATTGGCGAAAATCCGAAAATTATCGAAGGATTCATGGTCGGCGCTCTTCGGAAAAGAGAGGCGAGAGCAACCTGAGGCGAGGCGAACATGGATGGGTTACGTAACCGCTTCACGCCTTAAACAATACCCGTTGCCACTCTATCTATGTTTCTCTATGCGTAAATGAACTATTTTTGTAAAAGAAATCTCATCGGTCATCCCTCAGGTATACTGAAACGTGTATAAGTATTTATTGACGAATAGGATACCGTCTTGTCTAAAAAAGAGCTATATTCGCAGCTAAGGTGTTTGTGCGTCGTACACTTTCAAATGCGGTTTACAAGGGGACAGATTGGTTGTCACAAAGGACTATGCAACAAGTTGAAAGGTTATTTTTGCAATAATAAAGGCATTAGTAGTATCAAGATGTTTCACATTCAGATTTGTGTGGAAAAACTGAACCTAGATGATCTACATATCATGACATAAAAACAAGAAAGGTACCGTCATTTATATCAATGCAGTATTGCTACTTGTACCGCATGTAAATGGAAAATTGGTATGCTGCAAGAATGAAGGGATCGATGCTGGCCCACAACGATAAGATTGATTAAATAGTTCACAATCTTTGTTGAATCTCGGCCCACATTGACATTTGATCAAATGAAATGTTCCGGGGGATTATGCTCGGCAGCCTTGGTTTGTACCATGTTGCATGAGACAGACTGCGTTTAGGTTTGGACCAGAAGAGTACACATCCAAAATTTATCAGGCTCAAGTTTTAAATGATATCACATAAAATCGGTAGTTGGTCTGGTGATCATGTGATTCTCTCTCTCTCTCTCTCTCTCTCTCTCTCTCTCTCTCTCTCTCACTCTTCCTCTTTTCTTTCTCCCTTCTCACTCGTCACCAGAACACA
>LD343755.1:131181-143610 GCA_001465055.1 Ptychodera flava
TCAAGGAATCTGTTGTTGTCATCTACAGGGTGTTTCATGCGCTAAGAAATCATCACGATGCAGACGAATGATTGATCCAGACGAATGAAACAGCCTGTAGAGTGACAACTACAACTTTCTATTTTCTCATTATTACCACCTTGCAGAAATGCATTGAGCACCATGTTTGCCGGCATTGACAAGCCATGGTCAATCACCGTACAAGGGCTTTTAGTAAAAATAAAGACATAGAGACAATACAGATAATATTTTAAGACGTCAAAGACTCTGAACTGAAGAGTTTTTAAGTATTTACAATTACTTTTAGCTTATGCCATTAATACTTGTCATGAGGTTCTATTAAACACCGTGTGAATCTTTTCGCTGTGCACTTGATCTCGGGTGAACTTTCAATGCTGAGCGAGAGGGATTCGTCGATATATGTTAGACTGAAAAAAGTCAACTTTTGTTATTTTGCATTAGGGTGTTGTATTTATTTGCAGGCATTAAATAACTATTGTTTATAGCAGACATTTTGTCACCTCTTTGGTGTTTGAATTTTTCTACGCTCTGTTTAATTCGCATTCTAAGATGACAAGATACGTTTACTCAGAGACTGACATATCGATTGGCTCATTATCCGACAAAAGTTAGTTCCGGCTAAATTTAGGAATACGGTAGAGCGAATAATGTGACGATTTGATAAATGTAATGCTCATTATAGACTTGGTTCAAGTCGATGAATTTTTAAAAATTAAAATCATGTATAATAGTCGCGCCAGCGGCTTACTGACTACGCATGCGCATATTTATAATATACTATGCGAGTAACCGGAAGTGTACCCTACTTTCATGGGCGCCGCCATGTTTTTTTTGAGTTCTCGTAAATAAACAAATACGAAACGTGCAAATTATTATTTTATAACATGCCATTTATAAAATATATCTATTATAAGCCAGTAAGTGTTATTATCCACCCTGTCGCTGATACAAAATATCGTTAATATAACGCATTAAAATAGAAAAAGGGAGAAAACTGTCGCGCATATGAACGGGGGGGGGGCATACGCAAAGAATGTTGGGATTAAATTTTAGAAAAGCGCCCCCTGTGTCAATAACTAGATTCAAAAACTGCCAGTTTTTAGACGGAACGCTATAGTTTTCAGCTTGCAAAGTGGAAGGTGGGCAGTGCGGTTACCATTGCAATGATAATGACGGCATAATACGTCCCTTGTTTAACACAATAGGCTGTTATCATGGTGAAAATTGCGAATTTTTGTCCAATATTTTTACACATTACAGAAAATCTTTACCTGTACTGCTGCAGGGTTTGATGTCGTGTACGTACGTGAACTACTTTCATCAGAGGGAAACTGTGCATAGTTGTCATACAAATGTATGATGAAGTAACAGTTAATTCTATTTTATCATGAATCAATACAATGCCAATGTTAACCTCTGGCGCGACACCAAGGGCTGAGCCCTATATAATATTAGTTTCTCTTGTGTCTCTCCTATTTCGTACAAACCTATTCCGAATTTGGCAGCCCTGGCCAGGTTTTCCCAGCGATTGAATGCGTTACCTTTGAGTCTGCGCAGTAGTGAGTTAGTGAAACTCTCCTGTATAGCGTTCACCCCGTTCATCTCGCCCACTGCACTCACGCGTTTCACAAGAAAAAATCATGACAAAAATCGTCACGTTCACTCCAATCAAACATTAACAAATCACAGACTTGAACCACATTTATGCTCATTACTGTGATTCTTCATCAATAAATCGTCTCTTAATTGTGATTTACGTTTTCATTACAGAAGAGATAACGTGTCGTCATCCAAACATGCCTTTTCTTAGGTCAAAAGACAAGTCCTGATGACTTTCAAGTCGGTCATAATGTCATGATTACCAAAACATTTAATCATGTTAATGCAAAGTCTATTTCGTAAAAGTGGTCTGGCGGTATACAGCATAGATAAAAAATCGAACCCGCAAAACATAGTAACGGCCCGTTAAAAGAAGCTAGGCTCAACTGTTGGGCGCATGTACGATCCAAATAGCTTGCGGAGTAGCCGTTAAGGTTCTGTGAGAGTATTGAAGAATTGTATTGAGAATAGTATTAAAGCCTTTGAACAATAAGTCTTGACATAATATTCATTTTTATGTCTGTTGAAAATGGAGATTTTAAAATGTACCGTGGAAGTAAAGTTAAGGTTATGTTCCCAGTATGTTTTATTGCAGTTTTAACAGTTCAGGAGGTAGTTGCACACGGTTGCACAAACAATTGTAAAAACATCGACCTCTCTATCCATTTATTCATGTCCTCGGATTTACGGTCCCTGAATTCATCATATGGTCAAAATTAAGAAAATTGATGCCTAAGACGTCGGACGCTATAGGTAAAGAGTTGATTGGTGAACAGAGCTTTTTCCCGTGAGTTGTACCCGAAACAACACTGAAATCGCGGTAAATGGTGCATAAACGCAGTGTTTACAAATACGTTTTGATGATTCATAGGAAAAGAGCCAACTTTAGAGAAGCATAATTGAAGCAAAGGAGAAAAAATGCCTTTTACCTGGTCTTTGGTTTGTTCGTGTCTAGAGGTACATTTGATCTGTTCAACCATGTATCTTCTTCAGTTAGTTCGTTTTGCAGGTCTTCGGGGACCCTTATTGGTACCGTTGTTAGCTTCGGGTAATTCGAAGGTTGTTATAAAGATCGTTTGGCGGGACGTATATGCGTTTGGTGAAGAGGATTAAATGTGACTATGCATGGGCAGACTTTCTTTCTCAGGCGTCCCTAGTACTCCAGGAATGTCAGAACGCCAGGGTGGGATAGATTTGTTCAAACATTAATAGATATCATGTTCTTGCGTGCCACTAATTCTCTCATTGGCCATTCCCTTTAGTACCATGGGACAGTATGACGAACTGGATGTCACGTTTTTTTTTGAATTTGAACTATCAAAGTAAGTGTTTGTTGTGAAAATTTCCAGATCTAAATTACTGTTTACTTTTGGGACAGATTTCTAGTACATTTTACTATCAGTCTTTTTTTTCTAATCATAAGGGGACAATAAATGTTACAATTAAGTGCCTTGCAACAGTAAATTAATGTGATCGGATGGTGAGAGAATTTAAATTGGTCAGGAAAACCTAAAAGAAGGATTTTACAATGTTGAATTTTGATCTTAGTAACTTGTGGACGACGTTTCTGAAAACAATCCTAGAGATTATGCGGCGTCATTGATAAACAGTTTCCATCAAGCCTGGAAACAACTCTACAGCTGTATTATTTTGTGAGGTTTTTATATTTTGTACACGAAAAACAGCCCATTCATTCAACAGAGTAAGTCTCCTAGTATGCCCAAAAGTTTCTCTTTGAATAAGTTAAACATTGAACTTGATCACGTTTCAACGGCCAACCTCTTGACCTTTGGAAAGAAGTTTGGCCGTTGCAGCATGGTCTCGTTCCGGTAACGGGTAGGTAAAAATACACCAGGTTTATAACACGATGTCGATAAAACTTTCATAATAAGTTCTTTTAGATAGATATATTACGTCTGAATATTTTTGAGCACAGTTTCAGTCAGTGACAGTGGAAATAATCTTCCACCCTCATTTCCTCAAAAGGAAAACTCTTACGATTATCTACGTCATGTTTTGACTGAAATTCTGTTATCTCACAGGCACCCTATACTACCAGTTAGCTGCTAAATACTCTGGTGCTGACTGAGCCCTCTGAAGTGCCGGACGTTAAACTTTGTCTTTTGTATCTTCAATTTCATAGACTCTTTTGACTTCAGTGTGACCATTGTGTGAATTTTTGTTTCATTCTGAACAACGTTGAGGATATTGGCTGTTTGAGGCTGATTTAGAGGAAGCCATTTCAGCAGTATTCACTGTGAAGCTATTTTCTGTTGCAGAACGGGGGCTGTCGAATGGGATCTAGTATTATTAAAGAGATTAATTTTTATAATGCTAGTCTAACGATTGTTTCTGTGAACATAATTTTCCTTGTCAGGATTATTAGCTGCAGGAATTGCCAGCATTGGTAAGAACTGGCCGCGTTTCATTGTCTGTAGCGGCGCTATCATATCCACACTTGGTCTCTCCGTATCGTGGTTTGCGACCAGTGCGGGCGTCCTCTGCATAACGTATGGGTTAATTAATTTCCTGAGAAAAAAGTGGTGTTCACAAGTACAGTCAAAGGATTAAAGAGGAAGAGTAGAAAGGAAAAAAACCGTCAGTAGCCGATGTGTTAGCCGGCGAAGCTGGCCCCCGACTTCAGCCAGCGTTAGGTCTTGTCAACAAAAGGTAGTTTTGGGAAAATTTTTGTAGAGCAGTTAGGGACATATCGAACATTCTCCTCTGGAGTTCAAACAACAACTGCACATTCACAAAATTAAATTAATTTAGTGGTAACATGGTTGGAACTAATTAGGGAGAATTGGATCATTAAATTGTTCAAATTTATCAAATTGTTACGTGCCCTATAGTTGGAAAGTTGCAATATTACAAATTACCCATAAAAACAAGTGTATTGCAAAAACAGAAAAGCAGATGAGCGTACATTCGGAGATTGAACCAACATTATTGCACCATCCAATTATCCCAAATTAGTCAAATCGTCTTTTAGATACAGAAAAACAGGTTTGGTCGCAGTGTAAGTAGAAATAGCTCTTTGGCTACGTTTGTAATTCTGAGACAAAAGGTGCTGTCATAATCTCGGTATACGGGCCTTCGAATTTTGTAAAATCACCACTGGGGGCGCTATTAATACATGTATATCAAAGTTTCTATATGCCATATTTGTGGCCGAGAAGAAACACTTGAACACATCTTATTTGAGTGTAAATATGTAAAAGAAATCTGGGAGAAAAGTATTTCTTTCTTTGTCAGAAAATACAACTTTGATAAAAATATCAATATCAAAAGATTAGCAATTGCAGGAATCGAAAATGACAATAACGCAACAACAAGCCCTTTCATTCAGTATGAGGGAAATACATTTACTACGCATAAGAATATTGCCTAGGCATTTAATACTCACTTTACTGGTATTGTTCCCAAGTATCGCCATTCCCTTAGTCCAACACCTGATTTTAGTCTTATTGGCGATTGGGTTATTTCTCAAACTGGTGGTAACATGGTCGATTTTCACATCCCTGCGATTTCCGTTAATTTTGTTGAAGAGCAGCTTTCTTTATTGAATGAATTTAAATCAGCTGGTAGCGATAATATTTTTCCAAAGCTTTTGCAGTTTGGTGTCACTTGTGTTGCAAAATCTTTTACCGATATATTTAATACGTATATCAACAGTAGTGTATTTCCTGATTGTTTTAAAAGTGTCAAGGTTATCCCAATACATAGGGGAAGAACTAAGCCCGATGTTAACAACTATAGACCTATTTCCCTTTTACCAGTTCTTTCTAAAATCCTGGAAAAGCATGTATATATTAATCTTTATAATTTCTTGCAGTCATACAAACTTATTGTCGATTCACAGTCAGGTTTCAGAAAACATCACTCTTGTCACATCGCTTTACTCAAGTTTACTGATCAGCTGTTACAGAATATGGATGAGGGTTTATACAGTGGTGTTATGTATTTAGATTTATGTAAAGCCTTCGATCTCGTTGACCATGAAATATTGCTTACAAAAGTTTCTATGTACAGGCTTTCCGAAATATCACTAAAGTGGTTCCCTTCATACCTTTCAGGACGTAGACAATTCGTCACGTACATGGGAGCACACTCTGCTGTTATGCCGATGGCAAGTGGAGTTCCTCAAGGTTCTATTTTAGGCCCACTCTTATTCCTGATGTTTATTAATGATCTTCCACTTTGTCTCAATTCTGGAAATTTGAATATGTTTGCTGATGACCAGACCATGTGTGTTTCAGGCATTGATATTGGACTGTAAGAGTACCGTGACTAGTATTGAAGAATAGTAATGAAGTCTTTCAACAATATGTCTTTATACAAACGTATTCGTTTTCATTTTTTTTGAAAATGGATATTTTCAAATATACCTCGTTTTTTGAATCACTTTTTGAAAATATTCAAAATAACTTTAACGACGCTGAACTCATCCCAGGAGGGGGATTTCAGTTTCTACAGAATGTTCTCAGTACAGTGGTAAGACAGGCGGAAGGCCGTTCACGCACTTCCGTTGTCGGGGCATCGTCCGTTAAAAATCAGAAATGTTTGATTTGGCTAACGTACAGGGCGTTTTTCATCCCAACACTCATAGATAAACATGGAAGCAAAAGAACCCCCCTGTGCACTGTAGATTAAATTTTTCCTCTTGTCAAACTGTCAAAGTAAATATATTGGTCCAGGTTATCGTTCAGATCATTCTCTTGTTGCTATTTTTATAACATTGGACAAGGCTAAACGTAGTTCAGGTTTCTGGAAAATAAATTGCTCTATTTTGTCTTAGTGGATTCAACCTACCTAAATCCTCATCAATGCTTGCATCCAAGAAACGAAGGGCACTTATACAAATAATCTAGATGTATCTGAGCGGCTGTTAGGGGAAATGATCGAGTGTAATGCACGTACTGGGACAATTCAGTATGCTGCCAGGAAAAAGCGTAAAGAACGGACTTTACTTTTCACCCTAGAACATGCCACGGACATTTTAGATATAGATAAGATAAGAAATGAGCAAATTGAAACGGAGTTATCTGAGAAGCTTTCTCAACGTGAGAAATTAATTGGCATACATACAAAAGGAACGACGATTACATAAGCTAGGTACTGTGAACATGGTGAGAAGGGTTCTAGATATTTTTTTCACTCGAAAAACGTAATTATAGATTTCAAAGCTGATTATGCACGACGGGTCCCCTATAACTGATTCAACCACAATTACAAATATAAAATTTATATTCCACTCTTAACAATTTTAACACCTGTGATACTGCAGTTATTGACGGCTTTCTACCGGAAGATGTTGATATTCCAAAGTTAAGTCCTCGTGAGAGGCATAGACAAGAACGAGTCGTTGTTGGCCCTCAAATCAATTGAAAACGGTCGTTTACCTGGAACAGACGGCATTCCATCAGACTTTTACAAGGTCTTTTGGAATGGGATCTCTGACAGTTTGTGTCCATGCCCTGAATTCAGTCATAGCTAAAATCACTTTTCAATTTTACAACGCAGGGGTATCATTTCGCCCATTCCAAAAACAGATAAGAACCCCTGGTATCTTAAAAATTCGGACACTATTTCGCTCTTAAATGCCGATTATAAAACTCGCTTCGAAAGCTATTTCATTTTGTATACGCAATGTTCTTCCATCTATATCATCAACTCTGATCTGACAGATTTGTGACGTTAAGATAAATCGCTGAAAACATTCATACATTCCGTATAATGAAATAAAAAAATACATATCGGAAGTAAAGTTAAAGTCAGTTAGAAGATTTATGTTCGCACTACGTTTTTAAATTACAGTTGTAACGCTTCTGGAGGTAGCTTCACACGGTTGCACAAACAATCGTAAAAACATCGACCTCTCCATCCGTTTGTTCAAATCCCCTGATTTATGGTCCTTGAGTTCGTCAGGCGGTCAAAATTAAGAAAAACAGACGCCTGATATATGAGACGCTATGGATAAAGAGTTGATTGATGAACTGAGCTATAATGTCTTTGTAGTGGTAACAACACTAAAATCGCGGTACTGATTGCGAATAAAGGCAATGTTAACACATACGTTTTGATAATTCGTAGGAAAGAAGCTAACTTTTAGAGAAGCATGATGAACGCAAACGAGAATAAGTGACTTTTACCTGGTCTTTGGTTGGTTCGTGTCCAGAGGTGTATCTGATCTGTTGAAAGGTGTATCCTCTCCACTTGGTTGGCTTTGCGGGTTTTCTGGACCCCAATTAGCACTATTGTTACCGTCAGTCATTTCGAAGGTTGTCGCAAAGATCGTTTGTCGGGATGTATATGCGTCTGGTATGGTGGATTAAATGTAACTGTGCATGGACAGACTCTCTTTCTCAGGCGTCCCTAGTACTCCAGGAACGTCAGAACGCCAGGGTGGGATCCAATATTTTAAATATTAATAGATATTATGTTCTTACTTGTAACGAATTCTCTCATTGGTTATTCCTATTAGCGCCATGGGACTGCATACATATTAATTCACGAATGGGATATCGCGTTGTTTAAAACATTAAACTGTATCGCAGCAAACGTTTTCAAAGGAAGGGTTTATTTTGAATTTCCAAATTTAAATACTGTTTCATTTGGGGACAGGTCATAAGCATAGTTGTCACAAAGGATAAAGCAACAGTTCGCGAAAGTCGAATTTGTAATTAAAAAACTACTAGCACCGGCGTGTTTCACAATAAGTGTATCGTTAAAAATTGCCGATAAAATTGCCAATGGAAGAATTTAGTTTATCTGCATAGTATGACATGTTTCAAGAAATGTACCGCCATTAATGTTTATGGTGTTCTGTAAGTACACAAAAATAGAACATTACAAATCTGTCAGTACTCTGAGAAGCGATAAAATTGGTCCAACACTGATGTTATGGCTCAAATATTTTACAATCGTAGTCGAATCTTTGTTGTTCTACGTCGGTCTGATTCTAATGGTATCCAGCTTAGGGCTTTTGCTCAGCGTCCTTGGGTTGTACTTGTGCGGCGCAGGTAACAAACTGCTTTCAGGCGTGGACTGGGACTGTACACACACACACACACACACGCATGCTAGCGGTTCTTAGATCCATGCTTGGGTTGAAAATTATGAGCTGCCAACCGTAAAGTGTTTGGTTTTGTGACCTGGAGCGTTGTCATGCTTTCAATCGTTGACTATCCGATTCTTGATTACAGGTTGCCGGATCATCAAATCAGCGCTTGATCTGATGATCACGTGATTGTACTTCTCTACAGATTTACGACTGTTTCTGAGAAAGAGGGTATAATTTACATGTACACCAACATAACAACCTCAAATCTCGTCGAAGCAAATGCAGCGACAAAATAATTGTATCACTAGGAACCGTTCTTGTTCAAGTTCACAATGAAGGCCTTCGTGGTCATTAAAATGAATAAGCATATTGCTGAATCTGACCAATAGAGCCAGAATTTGTCAATTGAATGTTGAATTCTGCAATCACTGTTGTTCCACGCTGACAGATGGGCTGGTCAATTGCAGGAAGGGGCAGCAGGGTCTCGGGGCAGTCCGCGGAAGGACAGGTCTGAGGTCGAGATTATCAAAATCAAGGTTTTGAACTTTAGCTAGCCACTCAAGATGATCTGACAATCGGAATTATAAGGACGTATTCCGTGATACCATAGGAGGATGATAAAAGTAACATGGGACATTTCGAAGATATGAGGTTTCAAATATAGATCTTGTTTAATTATATTTCTGAATTATTCGATAAATGTGATGTCATTGGTTATTTGACTATATTTGATAAATGCATTCTGGGTAATTAGCCCCTTGGACAGAGGCCTTAGGTCTCAATAAAAAGATAGAAGTGCGCATGCTCCTTTGTTATCTCTTTTTATATTTACAATGCAAAGAAAAGATAAGCATGCTACCAATAAAATATAGAATATGAATATTTGCTCGTCATTTCAGCCATTTGTAAATTTGCCTACAAGGAAGTTCAATTGATAAGAAAACTCATAACTGAGGTTTACAAAACAATGTTTGATTTTTCATCATAACCTTCCATGGCAATATTGAGTAAAAAGTGAGATTAAGTGTACATTTTAATATCAATCTTTCTCTATTCATAAGGGGGCAATGAATGCTACAGGTCAATACCTTGCAATAGTAAATTAATGAAATCGTATAGTAGGAGAATTTGTAGTGGTCAGGAGAACCTGTAAAAAAAGATTTTACAATGTTTAATTTTGAATTTTCATTTTAAAGAAGTAAGTTGTTGGCGACGTTTCTGAAAACAATCTTAGAGATTATGCAGCGTCATTGATTATCAGTTTCCATAAAGCTTGGAAACAAAGCTGTATTATTGAGTGCGTGTTGTTTTCAGTTTTTACATGAAAAAAGTCCATTTATTCAATGGAGTAAGTTTCCTTAATGCCCTACAGTTGCTCTTTGAATAATTTAAACATTGAACTTGCTCACGTTTCAACTCGGCTTACTTTTAATCACAGAAGAATTATGGTCAGTCTTGTTATGTACTGTAAAGCTAAACTTCAATTTTTGGGTCCCAATAAATACGTGTACATATCAAATGGAGTCAAGCTGAAGTCTACACTTGATTATAATGAACATTTTACACTATTAATTTTACACCAGTCTGGTATGGCCAACCTCTTTGAGCTCAGTCAAGAAGTTTGGCTGCTGATCTCTTCCCGGTTACAGGTAAGTAAATGCACCAGGTTCATAATACAAAGTTGGTAAAACATATCATTGTAAGGGTCTTTTAATATGTCAAGTCTGAATATTTTTCAGCACAATTTCGGTCCGTAATTGTTATTGTAATGATCTTCCACCCTCATAGATTATTCATGTTATTCATGTGACTGAAATTCTGTTATCTCGCACACAACACTACTGGTTGGCAACTAAATAATCAGGTGCAGACTGAGTCCTCTGAATTGCCGGACGTTTGTCTTTTGTATCTTCAATTGCAAAGACTCTGTTGACTTCACCACCGCTTGTGTGGATGTGAGTTTCATTGTGAACAACGTTGAGTATATTGACTGTTTGAGGCTGATTTGGGGTCTCCATCTGCATATCTGCATTGTACTTCGACGCTGGTTTTCTTCTGATACTTCTATGCAGGCGTTGTCCGGCGTCACAGAGCAAGGTCGCGGTGCCTCTGATCATAACAATGATGCATGCCAACAGTAACGCCGCGCCAGCCAAAAAGTAAGAACTGTTGTAGTTATCCATCCTCTCATTGAGGATATCTGCAGAGGATAAAGGGAAAAGACGAAATGATAATGGTAACGAAGTATGGGGGCGCTACATACACCTTGCATAACATTAGCTGATTTGGCTCACAGAGTTTTGAGTACAAGAAATTCAGCTATACTCTTGATGGGATTGAAATTACCTCCAATCATATGTCATGCAATTAAAATTCTATCTTTCTTCAGGATGAATACGTTGTATTTCACTTTTCAGATGATAAACAAAGTATTTTTATTTTATCACGACGTTTTCAAGCCTTTTACAACTTGAAGGAGAAGGATGCAATTTCTCGAGGGTCTAGGCTGGAACGCATTCATATGATGATATTATTTTATTGATATTTTATTTTCACTCCTTTCCAGGTAAATGGCTATTTTTTTCAGACAAGCTGCTTTGTAATTTTGATATTTTGCTCGACACATTCCAAGTTTTGTAGGTTTGTTTTATTTGTTATTTTGTTTGAATAAATTCATCTTTTTTGAAAAAGAGTTGAGTGGTGTACATTAAAAGTACACAAAGAATTGTGGTCAAATCACATGTCAATTATCTTCAGTTTTACCTTTTGCTGAGATATAAAACTATAGCTGCAGCACATATTGTTCGAAGGAAATATTACCCCGAGTCTCACAATAATAACTATTTCAATCGTTACACCTACCAGCAACAGGTAATCCAACTAGAGCTCCAATCCCGAATGCAGGGAAAGCAAATCCAAGAGCGGCGGTTACTCTCCATCGACTCTTTGCATGGTTTTGTCTGCCTTCTCCGCGATGAACGAACACTTTCACCATAACAACCATCAAGGGCAGGTAAAACCCACTCCCGAGACCAATGACTATGGTGACTGCGATAAACCCAGCGAATGAGGTGGCAAGGAAACTAAAGATACCGACGAGACCGACAACAGCGAGGGCAACCCCGAATTTAAGGAGACGGACTTTGTTGGTGTAATTACGGCTTTCTTTGTCTTGACAGCCGCAGCATTCGGAAGGGAGAGAAAATATGCCATAGAAGAGGCAGCCGATGACCATGGCGATGCCATAGTAGATGGCTAACATCTGCTGCTCGCTATCGTCTGCTCCTCTCTCCATAGCACCCTGCTGAAGATGGAGGATTAGAACATTGTGACCAGCACCGATGAAGAACATCGCGATTACCATAGTCACGAACATTGGTTTCTGGAACAAAAACAGGTCTATGTGTCTAATAAAGACAGTCAGTCTCCCTTCGCGTGGACTCGCCGGCGTTGGTCCATCGATTTCATCGTCATAACCATCTTCTGCCTGGTTGTCGTTACTGGATTGGTCAGGCCGCGTTATCGGTCGAAGAAATGCCAGAGAAATGAACGCTAACTGGGCGTTCATACACGCTAGAATGACGAACGTGGCTCTTTTCCCGTATTTCTCTGTGATGAAGTCAAATAGGGGAGGGACGAAAAATAAACAAATGCTTGCCCCAATATATGCTAGCGACAGAGCGATATCCAATCCCCGCCTGTCAAAATATCTTGGAATCAAACCGAGGCTTGGTGTAAGCATAAGT
>LD343755.1:153351-170542 GCA_001465055.1 Ptychodera flava
ACTATAACCCAAGAAAACCATGAATTGGATTTACCGAGAAAGAATGTGACAGCAATATTGATGTAGACTGCCCAATCAATATCGATACAACCTTGACCATAGTTATACTCGTCGTAAAAGGATCTGAAATCGTCCCTTATCAGCCAGATGCCGTAGTTCAATCCAACAGTGGACATTACTATGAAGAAACTGTAGCAGGCAATGGCCCACTTCCACCAATCTATCGGACTATTGGTGTCGTCCATTGTACCAGTAGTGTTCCTGAAATACAAAAAAGGAAGCTAGGCGAGATTGGGATTCAATGCATGGTATAACAACACAAATATGACCTTGGATGTCTCATGATCAGGCTATGGTTCTTTCGTGTACACAGTGCGGTACAAAACTGTTGTGTATTAACATTGGTTTTGGTGTAGTATCTCTGCACATTTTGTCCTGTGCAACCCTTTGCTCTGCCGGTATTTGTTCACATAAAAGCTTTTTGCGATTTTGTCGGATTTTATGGCTATCACAGATTTGTCTATTGATTTATGACGTTTTCGTTTTGTATTTCAGTCTCCTAAAAGACAAGACTGGCCCTATTTTATTGCATTGATTAATTTATGTAATATATCTAAATGTGATTGTAAATTCAGAGACCATTAAACGGTTTTTTGTTTTTGGCATGTATATTACCACGCACATTGTTGAATGTTTCAATTTATTGCTATGGGTTATTCATTGCTGCGTTTGAATAAACATTACCTATTTGTCTTTCCACTTCAAACAAACATTGAACTCATACTTTCATTTAGACATGTTTGTTATAATTAAGCGCCCTCTCCCTTATGTTTAAAAGATAATTAGCCTTTCAATTTCGACTATTTTCCCAGCAAAGCTTTCGACTGACACACCACCTATCAAACGGAGGGTCAAAGATCTTTTTTCAGATAAACATGAACATGAAACCTAAAAATCTAACTTCGTACCTGTGAGTAATTCTGAGAAAAACAAAACAAAACAACAAAACGATGAGATACTAGTCAATTCTCTGTACAATAAAAATATTAAGAACAATGAAAATTGTATGTCTGACCTGTAGTTCACTAAAGCCGAAACTTAACAGTTAGCTACACCCATGAGACGATTTAATGAATCTACATTGTTAAACTCGGTGAGATTCATAGCAAAATGTAGCAATAAATATTTGTTATTGTTCAAATGAATTTACAGTTCGCATTGTATTCAATCTCAATAATTTTATATTTAATTAAGGATGACAGTGGTGAAAGATTTGATTGACCTTTGCGACTATATATTTGACCTCGGATTATACAGTGATGGCTAAGCTGCAATACTTATAAGAGATGTGGTGGCGCACCATGCAGACCATTTAACCACAGAAACAAAAGAGAAAACCGACGGAAGAGGTGACACAACAACAGGTGATGCTGCAAATAATTTCACATACAATTTGTGTAGGTCTCATGACATATAGTTTTGAGAATCCGCAGTCAATTGTTGGTCTTCAGCCAGCAGAGTTTGAGAGAATGTATAAATTGACACTTATGCATCTGCTGAAATAAAACGTCAGTTACTGAAAGTGTACTGATAGATTTTATTGCTGACTTTAGAGGACTTCTTGAGTCAAGAAAGATTTCCATGTGCACGATGTCAACGCTGCGCACTATTTATAGCTTCTGGAAATGATACAATTTCACTTCAAACAACGACATTGAATATTTAGTAGTACAAAATCGACAGCGACAATTTTGTAACTTAGTTTAATCAGAAAGTTACAATAGCAAGTTGCAAAAAATAAGTCAAGTGAAAATTAATGACAAATTGTTTTTTGTGTTTCGTATACTGAATAGGTGTATTTTTTGCAATTTTATGTAGAAATGCATCGATAGTAATATCGTCATATTCTCTTGGATTAACCAAGACTTCCTTATTTATACACCAAAAGCAAAGGAAAAACGTTCAAGGAAATTCGTTCATATCGCTGCAGCTGGCGGACAAGGTGCAAAAGTCGCGAAAGGTCTATTTTCGTAATAAACGTAGGTGAAAGGCTACTTTGGATCCTTTTTAATCCTTCTCCTTTGTGCGGTCTGTCCAATAATTTTATGAAAGGGTGGGAAATGTCCCGTGGTTCTTAATCTTAGACGCAACGAGGGTCGTGTTTACCACACGATGAAGTCAGAAATAAGGCTAAATAACTCATGCCTACTTTAAGATAGAATGCGCCTCTTGGACTTGGACAGATATTAGGACGGCTAGGCTTTTACAATTCTTTTCTGATATACCATGAGTGGGGGCTCATTCTATAGCTCCTGGAGAAAGAAATATATTCACTGTCTTAGTTTTTCGAAAATCGAAACTTGTATTTTACGTTCATATGGGGATGGCGGCCATTTTGAATTTTAAATATCGGTATCGGTAAATGTTTGCTAATTTGTTTCTCTTATGCAAAATTTTGCACATTCATCACTTGAATTTTATTCAAATTTGAGAAGAGAATGGTTGAAAGTTCTATCTAGGAAAGTTTGAGCAAAAGTTTAAGGCCTTTAAATTTCGAGGCGCATACTACCTTAAGTTATTTTATGGAGCCCCATCAGCATTTTCAATGTGCTGACGTGTTTGCCCATTCATATTTTAGAGTCTCTGTTTTCTTCCGCACCGTTAGCTCTCACTGGCATATCCATATCGTACCTTATTTTTCTTTCTCTAGCGGTTACTATACCTCTTATCATAACAATGAAGAATGCGAAAAGCATCGCCGCGCCAGCCAGGAAGTAAGAACTGTTGTAGTTATCAAGTCTTTCGTTGAGGAGATCTGTTGTAGAAAAGACGAAAAAAGTTATAGCGATTAACGATGGTAGCGCTAGAGATATCTCACAACACATACCTGCTCGGAACTCTCGAGCCTAATGCAAATTGTATCACATACCTACATTCACATGCCTGTGTAAAGCTATGGGAGAAAGCACCCTCAGATCCGTGCATTTTTATCACGTATCACGCCCCGGCCCGGTGCCGAAATATGGGCATTTCTGTGCATTTCTGAACTATCTCGATTCTGGTTACCACGCGCGTTGCTATCCGCAAACGTTTCATTCGTACACAAAGCCAGAGCAACATTAGGAAAACTTCTGCTCGCTCAGATCGTAGTTGCCCGTGGCGACAGTGGAGCCGCGCAGGTGATATCGGCTTTTACTAAATTCTAGATAAATCCTGTGTATACCAAGTGCGTGTCTGTTCAGTATAAATTACAAGAAACTGACATAACGCTCTTGTCATTCTGACACCTCCATTTCAGACTTGATCTCTGTTGGTCACGTAATAGTACGGATGTTGCTTTGCGCATTCTAGAATTCTGTAGGTAAACAAATGGCGTCATTATGTATGTCAATCCACGACGGAAAGCGGCCATCGTATTTATGAAAAACTTACACAAATGGCGATGAATATTTGATATCGCACGGTTTTATCTCCTAAACAATGCTGAATATTGTGTAAACTACATATTCATAATTCCTAAGGTATATGATAATAATTGTTACACCTACCAGCAACAGGCAATCCAACGACAGCTCCAATCCCAAATGCGGTGAAAGCAAACCCAAGAGCGGCAGTTACTCTCCATCGACTCTTTCTTGTGCCTTCCTCTCGATGAACGGACACATCCAGCATAACAACCATCCAGGGCAGGTAAAAACCGCTCCCAAAACCAATGACTATGGTGACTGCGATAAAGCCAGCGAGGGAAGTGAACAGAAAACTGAGTACTCCAGCAATACCAACAGCAAGGAGGGGGGTGCCGAATTTAAGAAGACGGATTATGTTGATATAAAAACGGCATGTAAAGTCTGCAAAACAACAGCATTTACACGGAAGAGAAGATATTCCGTAGCAAAGTGATCCGACGACCATGGCGATGCCATAGTAGATAGGAAACATCTGCAGCTCACTATCGCTGGCTCCTCTATCCATTGCACCCTGCTGAAGATGGAGGATTAGAACATTGTGACCAGCACCGATGAAGAACATTGCAATCACCATAGATACGAACATTGGTTTCTCAAACAAAAACAGGTCCAGGTGATGTGCTATTGCTGTGAGTTTTCCTTCAGTGGATGCTCCATCGATTTCATCGTCGTAGTCACCTTCTGCCTGACCTTCGTTACCAGAAGGTGGGTCAGGCTGTTTTATCGGCCGAAGAAATGCCACAGCAAGCCACGCTGATTGGGCGTTTAAACATGCAAGTATAAAGTACATGCCTCTCTTCCCGTAAGTCTCTTTGACGTGGTCAAAGAGGGGAGGGATGATAAAAAGGTACATGCTAGCCCCGAGGAGTGCCACAGACATGGCCATGTCCAATCCTCTCTTATCGAAATACCTAGGAATCATTCCGAGGCTGGGCGTTAACATGAGTCCGAATCCAATACCTAAAATGCAAATCGTAAAAGACAGTAAATCCTAAGAACCGACTGAGGTACACCATCTAACATCTAAAAGGTCCTTTCACGGGAAAGTTTACAAAAACAACCTGTGCAAGAATAGTTCTACATACATTGAATATAGTTTACAGCTACAAATATTCATACCTCTATTCATATTTTGCAGTGGGGAGTTCGATCAGTTCGTAACTGTTCTTTCTCAAAGCGGTTTTGTGTAATATTTCCTCAAGGTCCTTCAGACTTACAGGTGCCCTTTGCCCTAATGCGCCCGACCCTTGAGTGACGACATCCTTGCCCTTTTTTCAAACTTTCTGTTCTTCGATGTACTGTTCCCATGTATAGAGCGTCTTCTCAAAAAAGAATTATGAGTTACATTCGTGTTGCTTATAATAATAGTTTTAAAATTTTTTTGAATACTAAGCAAAAATTGAGCATAGTGAAACATTTGTACGTAATCACATTTTGACCCTTGACAGTAAACTTCGTGCGGCTAGGGCTGGGTTTTTTTCTTAGATTGACAAGAAGTACGAACACTTTAGTCTGCTCAGCCTGGTCTGGCTATATGTTATTAAATGGAGTAGATGGTGGAAACTTTTTATGACAGATTGTTTATAAGGTTTTACTGTGCCTGTAGAATCTCTATATTGTATTGTTGAGACTTTTTATGGAAGCATGTAGTTTGTTGTCTTCGTATTTGTCTGTTCTTATTTCAACTTTGTATATTTCTATGAGCTAGTTCTCGGAATAAAGGTTATTACTTACCACTCGTTAAGCCTACACTGTATAACATGCACTTACACTTTATTTCGGAAGCAACGGACACTTAGTGATAGTGAGCATGCTTGTCTGAGCATGCGTGTGTGAGTGCTTCACGAACTCTACAACGTATGGAGCGGTCTCGGTCAGAAAAATGTAACAACTTAGCCGGCTATTGAACCACTCTCTTTTGGGGAGTGGAGATTTAGCCGAGCGGTTCTCTCTGTGGCCTCTCCGCTAGGCGACTGATGCCGTATGTTTTGGGTTCGAACCCGATTGAAAACTAGCCGTACTTACGTATTCGCTTCGTCATTTAACAATTGTAACGTACCGAACCGAAAAGAATGCGAACAATAACTCGGGTTTCAGCCTGTCAAATTTTACCGATTAAATGAAAAAATCCTTACTACATTTATGGAGCCAACAAGAAGTCATTTTATTTGCCTGTGCTTGAATAAATAAACCTACTGCTAATGTTTCTCACT
Source organism: Ptychodera flava (assembly GCA_001465055.1). Lineage (NCBI taxonomy): Eukaryota > Metazoa > Hemichordata > Enteropneusta > Ptychoderidae > Ptychodera > Ptychodera flava. The sequence continues at coordinate 159,032 of LD343755.1, forward strand.
TCCTCGACCTCTTTTGGTTATTAAACGCTCAATTTACTGTGATTTTCATCTATTTTCCACCTTTTTTCCAGATAGTGCGATGAAGTTTCTTGCTGTTCGTCCATAAAAGTGTCTGATTCCAAAGAAATAAAATTACCTGTTACGAATCCATACGTTATGCAGAGGACGCAAGCATTGGTCGCGAGCCAAGATACGACGAGACCAAGTGTAGATATGACAGCGCCGCCGAAAACCGTACAACGTGGCCATTTCTTGCCGATGTTGGAAATTGCTGCTGCTAGTATCCCTGTAAAAACGGTTAACTGTTGTTAAAAACCATTCAGTGAGCTAATCAGTGTAAACTCCTGACATGATGTTGGATGGATGGTGTGTCAACACAATTAGGCACTGACGACTTTTTGTAAATTTTGTCAAAGAAAGTTCCACAGAAAATTAGTTTACATATTTTTAGAAGGAGTGAAAAAAGATATTTTGATATTGCGACCAATTAATCATTTCCCGATTACTTCGTTAGCGGTAGAATATAATTAAGCAATAAAGCACACCCAGCGACGGTATACCGCGAGATTTTGACCAGTTCACGATATATATGCACGTGGGATAGCGAGTGCATATATGAAGTGAACTAGTCATAATCGAGAGGTAAACCGTCGCGAGGTATATTGAAACAGTATATTGAAATTTTGGCGTGGAACGTCATAAACGGATTTTTGATCAAGTTTAGTGCTCGAGCGTATGCCAGCCGTGGTATATTGTCAATATACCACGGTTCTTTTCGCGTCTCGACCAATCAGATTGTAGCATTTGCGCCATCAACATACTGATGTGATATAATTATAGTTATTTGTATGCTGACGACAGTTCATTTTATTGAGCAAGTAAACTCTGTAAATTACCAATTTGTTTGTAATTGGTAATGCTTCTAAATGTAATTCTATTCTTTGACTGAGTTAGTGCCATTAACACGACAACTGATACGGCTATCATACAAATGGGGTCTGAAATAGGGAGTGATAGGTGTAATCTTATGGTAATTAATGTCTGATCGAAACACATAGAAGAAATCCATAATGTGATTTTTATGCAGTTTCAGAACAAGAATATAAGAACTTAGTTCTCATACAATGAGATTACTGGATATACAATGTAAGTTTCGATATTTTGACGCATGTATTCTCAAGCAGATTCATTTATTGCTCATCTCATTCACTGTTTGCGGATTGTCTTTTTAATTTCGGTTTGCGTATCTGATTCAATACAAAGCAACAGCTGAAATATTTCCGGTGAAGTAAATTTCCAAGCTTATAGTTTACATATTCCATTACAAACAAAGTGTGAGTTTGCTCACTCAAGGATATATACGTGTTGTAATCTTTGTGAGTTGTAATATCTGTCCTCGAGGCGCAGTTTGCCTTGAGACACACAGCATGGCTTTTGAGCTCTCTCTCTCTCTCTCTCTCTCTCTCTCTCTCTCTCTCTCTCTCTCTCTCTTGTACTATAAACGAAGAAAATGAATTGGATTTACCGAGAAAGAATGTGACAGCAATATTGATGTAGACTGCCCAATCAATATCTATACCACCTTGACCATAGTTGTATTCATCGTAAAATGATCTGAAATCGTCCCTTATCAGCCAGATGCCGTAGTTCAATCCAACGCTGAACATTACTATGAAGAAATTGTAGCATGCAATGACCCACTTGCACCTGACCCACTTGCACCAATCTGGCGGGTTATTGGTGTCGTCCATTGTACAAGTAGTGGTCCTGAAATAAGAAAAAGAAGAGGAAACTAAGCGAGATTGGGATTCAATGCATAATATAACAACATAAACATGACTAAGGGATGCCTCATGATCAGGCTATGGTTCTTTCGTGTACACAGTGCGGTACAAAACTCTTGTGTTTTAACATTGGGTTTGGTGCAGTATCTCAGCAAGATTTGTTCTGTGCAGCTCTTAGCTCTGCCAGTAGTTCACATAAAAGCTTTTGCGATTTTATCGATCGATTTTATGGTTACCACGGATTTGTCTATTGATTTATGAAGTTTTCGTTTTGTATCGCGGTCTCCTAAATGACAAGACTGGCCCTATTTTATTGCATTGATTAATGTATGTAATATATCTAGATGTGATTGTAAATTCAGAGACCATTAAGAGAGTTAAGTTATTACGGCCGGAGTTTGGGCCCAGCCCGGCAAAATCCAGGGGGTCACCTTAAATTTGAAAACTGCATAGGGAGGTTCATGTATTTTTCAAACAGTTCAGAGGGGGGTCACTTAATTTTCATTAGTATCCATCCCGTCAAAAAGCAGTTTCAGCGTTCAGAAATATTCTGGGAGATAAAAATGATTCGCTGCATGATTTCATTGTCTGAAGTCATTTAACCGTAAATATGAACAAACGTATAATCATCTGTCACATGGACATCTTGCCCAGGCAATTCTGAGGCTTGTCTTACTCTAAATTGAGCTAACTGAGGGCAATGAACAATTCCTATTACTTACATATTAGAGATATTGCAAGTTTTGTCAGTGAAATTACTTAACAGTTACCTGTAGACTACTGGTAACATGTAAAGTGAAATTATACTTTGAGGTTAAATTCCAATATAAATATTGTTGTCAACATCTGAACTTTCAAATACCCTATTTAAATCAAATCCATTTGTACCACTTGTCAAACACCTATCAAAGCACAAATTAATTTAGTTTAGCATTGTAAAAATGTTATTTATAGTTTACTCATAGACTCCAATGTTAGTGAATCAACATTTTGGTGAAATTAAAAAATCCAATTTCTTGCACAGATATCAACCTTTAACCATTCTAATCTAACTAAGTACTTAACAATGAATTATCAAATGTCTAAAAATTCATATTTTTCTCAAATGTAGACTCCAATGTATAGTGAATCATCATTTTGTGTGAAATTCCAAAATCCAATTTCTTGCACTCATATCCATTTGCAACCACCCTAGTCTAATCAAGTACATTAATAATCAAGAGTACATAAATACACAGGTTTACCTATTTTTGTATTGAAAAAAAATATTCATAGTTTCTTCATAGACTCCAATGTACAGCGAATCTACATTTTGGTGAAATTCCAAAATCCAATTTCTGGCGAACATATCCATTTGTTACCACCCTAGTCTAATCAGGAACATTAATATTAATAATCGAGAGTACATAAATACACAGCTTTATCTATTTTTGTATCGGAAAAAAATATTCATAGTTTCCTCATAGACTTCCATGTATAAGGGCTTAGTAGATGAACATTTTGAGTGAAATTCCAAAATCAGATTTCTTGTACACATAATATGCACCTTTAACCATCATATTCTAGTCAATTACAATCATATTAATTATTCAACATCTGCATGTGCACAAGTATAGCAAGTTTTTCATCGGAAAAAATTATTCACAATTTTATCATAGACTCCCCTGTATAGTGAATGAACATTTTTGGTGAAATTCTAAAGTCAAAGTTTTTGTCCAAATACCAGTTGTAAAAACCCTATTCCAATTAAGAAATTTTATGTCAATTATCAAATATCTATAAATGCATAGATATAATTGTGTATTGAAAAAGTGTTACATAGTTTTCTCATAGACTACCATGTATGGTGAATCAACATTATCAACAGCTGCTTATCAATTTAATCCAAATATTAAAATTTTGTACACACACTCTTATGCAAAAAATATTGCAATCCACCTGTAATTCTATCCAATCCTTTGAGGGGCAATGCCAAAATTATAGCAAGTCAGAAGGGGAAATTTGAACATAAACACCTTGTGAGTTTGTAAGGGGGGTCATTTGAAAAAATCTGAGAATTTACTTTTTGATTCTATCGCCACCCTCACCCTCCAGAGGTGTTTGTGTGTGCCGCTTTACACAAGCAAAATCGGGGGTCATGAAATTTTTGTCATCTTAAAAGGGGGTTCATCAATTTTTTTGTGCAATGGGTAGGGGGTTCACTTATTTTGACTGATACGCAGGAAGAATTTGCCGGCCCACCCACGGCCATAATAACTGAACGCTCCCTAAATTACGCTTTTTTGGCATGTATATTAGCACGTACACTATCGAATCTTTTAATTTATTGCTATGTGTTATTCATTGCTGCGTTTGAGTAAACATTATCTATTTGTCTTTATACTTTAAACAAACATTTAATTCACACTTCCATTTACACATGTTATTTCTTACATAATTACGCGCCCTCTACCTTATGTTTGAAAGATAATTAGCCTGTCAATTTCGACTATTTTCCTAGCAAACCTTTCGACAGACACACCATCTATCAAACGGAGAGTCGAAGACCTTACTCTGACACCGTCTCTGGCCGATTACCTTTGTACCGTGTAAGACATTTCTATCGTTAGCTGGTAGTTTTATTATATAACTATTCTACAAAAATCCAGGTTACTGGATTCATATTTTATCGCTGATGTTATACATCCTTCTCACTTTTCATTGCTTACAAATTATCTTATTCCCAAACAGTTATTAGCATAGCAATTCTTTAAGGTCTTACCCTTTTTATTTCATACAAGTTCTATACATTGACAACATTATTTTATTTAATGCACACTAAAATTAGAAAACTTTATCTCGAGTCCCTCTACAATGAAAATCTGCGACGCGTTACAAACAAGGGATGCAAATTCTCCACACCAATTGGAACAAGTAGGGTTCTCCAACGTACAGACGTCTTCCTTTATACCTATTCATAAATTCTCCTCGTGTTTGAGGCGGTTGTGCTTGAATATTTATACTATCTCACAGTTACAGTATCTTTCATTTTCATTGTACGTTTGGCTTTTTTGTGGAATCTGATGTTATTAGACTATTACCTAACAAAACACAAAAAGAATAAAAGTAACAATAATGATAATAACAACAACAATAACAATAATAAGATAATAACAATATTAATAATGATAGAATTAATAACAACAACGTCATCATCAATCATAATAATAATGATATTAATAACAGTAATAACAATGATGGAGATTATTATGATTAAAATCATGTATGATACTCGAGCCATCTTGATTTCCTTCTAGAGCTTTCAGTCTTCTTATACTCCGAATATCAATTGGCATTTAACACATCCTTCCATCTCCCTAATATATAATGTAGGCCCTAGTATAGGTATTATACAACTTTCAAGGCATATTTAGTGTACTGATATTTGTAAGGTACATGTAAAAATTGGGGAAATGATGATCTCGCCGATAATCTCTTTCGATATAACTTTATGTGGTCATGAGGTTCTCAGTACATAATATGATTCAAAAGTGCAAGGCAATCATACCTTCCTGGGGTTGTCAGAGTAATTCAACCCCTGAACGTTTTCCAATGAGGTACTCCGCCTAATCGTTTGCCTGACCTTAGCCCAACTGGTTGGTGAGCAATTTAGGAGTAATAAATGACCCGGGGACAACCGTCCTGGTACCACTCACGAACAAGCTGTACATAATTTACATTGCAAGCTTGTAAAATTAGCGATCGCCAACTTTCGTTTTAATTGTTTGACCAGGATGTACTGCCTGATCATGCGCACATCGACGTCTTTGCGCCATGTCTAAAAATAACTCACCGGGCAAATGTCGTTAACTGCACATCTGGTCTGTATCGCAGAGTCGCCGTTCAGCTCACTGCGTAAACTCTCAACGTGTAGTGTTTTCCGACGCAAACCTTTCACTCTCATCGAATGAAACAAATACAATGAACGAGAAGCCTTTGCAAACATGTACTAGTAAAAATCAGCCACACCCAGTCAACATCTGAAAGACGCTTAATCGTGTAAAATTTGAGTGGCGGCGACATTTTACTGGATACAGGGTAACATCTACTTCAGCTAGCGGCCACCTTTGCAACCAGTTGCATGGGCGTATTATCCAATATGTCCCCGTGAATTAAATTACACAATAAAACATCGATTTAGAGTGAAACATCTCTCATATGCTTTATGTTATTCGTCTTTGCTCTGACTGCAGCAAATCTGATACGGCATTTAAATGTTGTTTGTATTTGTATAAACCATTGAGTGACCATGGTAAACCTATGGCGGAAGTGAGTGACTCACTCGCCATTTCAACCACACTGAGCACAAACGCGAGAATTGGACTATCCCCTGTGTTTGGCCGAAGCGTAGACCTTCATATTTCTGAATTCATAGCCGCGATAGAATGTGCGTAACACACCTATCGTTGTGAACTCGCACATTTTACCTTATCTTTCAGGACTGTCAATAATTACGTCCTTGATTAGAAGGACAACTCGCTCGCTGTGTATAAATACTGATCCAACGTTGGGATTTCATAGCTGTGTGTCACCGTCCACAGTGTGTCATCGTCACCAGTGTGTCACAGTGACTGACGGTATTGGTAATCTCTTTATGCACGAAAGACGTGACTTTCGCGGTCACCACATATTTGTGACGATGATGAATTTCGTATGAGAGAAATAACGAAAGTTTATGTGCATTAAATGATAGTCTCATATCAAGACTAAGATTATGTTCTAATCTTACCTTTCTCCTGGTGGATCATCCGTTGACGACGTCATATCAAAAGTAATCACTTTTTGCTAAAGTCCAAGGTTCCGCCCCTGTCTGGGAGCCGAATTTTCGAACTACCAGGCCCGATGACCCCTTCTGTACACAATTTCACGATGTCCGCGACGTTAATTGAGGTTACGGGTTGAATTCAAAACAGTTAATATTTCACAAAAAAGTACTTTTCAGCTTTCAAATTTGCAAAGACGCTGAACCTAGAAATTCCAGTTGGTGAGCCGACCGTGCATGAACAGGTCCGTCCGTATACGTCCTCAAAGTCTGAGTATCCCAGAATGACCCCAATTTGCGTACTTACACGGTGTGACACAATGACTATAGAAGGAGAATTTTCATCATGGCTATGTTGTTTTGATGATTACCAGACTCGTAAACCAATCAATCTCCGTGAAGCCATAATGATGACGTATTCTTGCCGAAGGACGACTGCGTGTAACTTGGTGTGGAAACAGTTTTGCGTCACATTAATTTTCCTTGACAAATATATATATGTCCGTTTACTTTTCTTAGACATTACATACTTTCGTTGGGGTTGTATGGGTGTAGTCTCTCATTCTTAAAATTATTACTTGTTTCACTCTCTAAGTCGGCCATCCACTCAGCTCCAAATCATGTTGATTGATCATAGAACATGGTAAAACTACCTGCCAGTTGTTCAGGCTCATTGTGTTTTGTGTACGGCAAACATGAACAGGCAGCTTGAAAACACATAGGAGTTTGTACGTGTTAGCAGCATAGCTGTTAAAATTACAATCAGATTGTACCCATTAGAAGTGTTCCGTCGACAAAACACGCCCTACTGGAATGTTCGAAAACGTTGGTAGCAGTTATAAATCATATATTTGATACAGTTCAACCAGTGGATTGTAAACGCCTCTACATTTGTATTTATGAAAGCTCGGTAATCCTAACTTACCACTGATTTGTAAGCACAAACAATCCACTGAATTATATTGTTTCATAAAATACCATCACAAAGTAGTTCAGTCTAAGATAGACCATTACATACAATACGTAACCTTACCTATCTCTTAAATCGTGACCGTAGTATCCCGACTAAGCTGCTCCTAGCTGCTACATACCAATGCCGGTATACATGAATTTACTTCCAATATTATCATTACATTTACCACAGCGTCTGTCAGTAGTCACAAATTATCATCGATTTGCAAACAAAATCGTCGAAAACAAAATACAAAATAAATTACTGTTCTAAAAGTAGTCTATGAAAATGCCATGACCTTTACCCCGTGTCAGGCTCTGATTTGCAAGGTGTCGTAAATATTGGGTTTATGTAAGACAGCAATCAGATCAGAGAAAAAATATTGTTCCTTCGATTATTTTGCAGAAGCAACGTTGGCGACGAGCGATTTTGTTTTAGCAAAATCTCCCACTAGTTGCATAATGATTGTTACTGATGAGTCTAGATTATACAAACTGTCCACAATAATAGAGACATTACAGATACAACTTGAAGGAGTATTGACAGAAGAATTTCTGAGCAATGTTCAAAGAAGCAAACAAACAACCTGCGAAAATATGCACAACAAAATGCCCCCATAAGGAAAAAAATGCAGTATTGTAACATTTTGACTTTTTCATTTTCCTTTCACCCTATGTCTTAGGCTCTTTATCAAAATCAAGTTGGCTAGAGTAGAAGAGGTGATACTGATGAATCATTTCAGTATTCTTCCTGACCTTACTCAAAAAATACACCAGGCATCAATTTAGCGAAATTGCTAAGTATTTGTGGAAATCGAAGCTTAGATTTTCCCCATACAGTTAATACATCGTGCATATAGCTGTCATTATGAATTTTAAATGTCGGTAAAATGAAGGTAATTTGTGATTCTATTACCAAAATTTGCACGATGTCCCTGGTTTTTATCAAAGGCTTGATTTTGAAAGATAATGTTTGGACATTCCTTAGGGAAAGTTTGGGCAAACATTTAAGTCTTTCAATTTATCAAGAGAAAACATGAATCACTAAAAATTGAATAAACAATTGAACCAAAATAAGCATATAAAATTAACAAATAGGAACGACTAGAACCAATTCACTGGGATTCCAGCCGTCGACATTTGCATAGAATAAAAGCAAACGACCTCGTATACGGCGATACAGAATAGGTCCGACAGTCTATGACTGCAACAGTTCAAGAAAGGAATGCATAGTCCACTAGTACATGATAGTGGATGACGTCCGCCTACGTGTCATAGTCTAAATTTTTGGCATTTAATTACCTGTGAGTTATTAAAATAACTTACAAATTATCGTTTGTGTAAGGGCTAAAACGGATACTTACAATTTTATCCAACTTGCTTACAATTTACATTGCTAGACGAGAATGGTTCAGTATAGAGATTTTGCAAGTATTGTGCTCTCTCTCTCTCTCTCTCTCTCTCTCTCTCTCTCTCTCTCTCTCTCTCTCAGCAACAAATTCAGTCATGCAAAACTATTACCGCCATTATTATAAAATACTCAAATTCGGTATTGCCTGTAGCACGACAACTTGTAAGATGATATTTTTATAACTTACAAAAGTGAATTTCTACTATGTTACACAAGGTTACAATGGTAATTCACAGAAAACGTAGTTGAACGCATCACTTTGATGATTCTAATAGATTTTTGAAGTTCTACCTAACAACGGAATACATTTATTTTTTTTTCAGATGAACATGAAACCTAAAAATCTAACTTCGTACCTGTGAGTAATTCTGAGAAAGAGAAAACAAAACAACAAAACGATGAGATACTATTCAATTCTCTGTACAACAAAAATATTAAAGAACAATGAAAACTATTTTGTCGACCTGTAGTTCACTAAAGCCGAAACATAACAGCTAGCTACACCCTTTAGACGATTTAATGAATCTACATTGATAACTCGGTGAGGTTTATAGAAGAAAGGTAGTACATAGCAATAAATATTTGTAATTGTTAAAATGAATTTACTGTTCGCATTGTATTCAGACTCATTAATGCTATGACAGTGGTGAAAGATTTGATTGACCTTTTCGATTATATACGGTACTTGGATGAAACAGTGATGGCTAAGCTGCAATGCTTATAAGAGATGTGGTGGCGCACCATGCAGACCATTTAACCACAGAAACAAAAGAGAAAACCGACGGAAGAGGTGACACAACAACAGGTGATGCTGCAAATAATTTCACATATGATTTTTGAAGGTTTTATGACGTATAGTTTTGAGAATCCGCAGTCAATTGTTGGTCTTCAGCCAGCAGAGATTGAGAGAATGTATAAATGGACACTTCTGTATCTGTTGAAATGAAACGTCAGTTACTGAAAGTGTACTGATAGATTTTATTGCTGACTTATAGGACTTCTTGAGTCAAGAAAGATTTCCATGTGCACGATGACAGCGCTGCGCACTATTTATAGCTTCTGGAAATGATGCAATTTCCCTTCCAACAACGACATTGAATATTTAATTGCACAAAGCCGACAGCGACAGTTTTGTAACTTAGTCTAATCGGAAAGTTACACGTAGCAAGTTGCAAAAAATAGGTCAAGTAAAAATTAATGACAAATTGTTTTCGAATGTTATTTATACAGAAAAAGTGTATTTTTGCAATTTTATGCAGAAATGCATCAGTAGGAGTATCGTCATATTCTCTTGGATTAACCAAGACCTCCGCTATTTATACACTTTAAACAAAGGGAAAAAAGTTCACGGAAATTGGTCCATATCATTGCAACTGGCGATGAAGTTGCAGAAGTAACGACAGGTCTGTTTGAGCAATAAACATAGATGAAATGCTACTTCGGATCCTTTGCCCTCCTTCTCTTTTGTGCGGTTTGTCCCATAATTTTTATGAAAGTATGGAAAATGTCCCATGGATCATAATCTTAGATGCAACGGGGGTCGTGTTTACCACACGATGAAGTCAGAAATGAGGCTAAATAACTTATGTCTACTTTAAGATAGAATGCGCCTCTTGGATAGATATTCGGACGGCCAGACTTTTACAATTCTTTTCTGATATACCACATGTGAGGGCTCATTCTCAAGTTCTTTGAGAAAGAAATATTTTCACTGTCTTAGTTTTTTCGAAAATCGAAACTTTTATTTTACGTTCACATGGGGATGGCGTCCATTTTGAATTTTAAATATCGGTAAATGTTTGCTAATTTGTTTCTCTTATGCAAAAATTTGCACGGTGATCACCTGACTTTTATTCTATGATATTTGATATAAGAGAATGGTTGAAAGTTCTCTGAGGAAAGTTTAAGCAAAAGTTTAAGGCTTTTCAATTTCAAGGTGCATACTACTTTAAGTTATTTTTATGGAGACCCATCAACATTTTCTATGTGCTGATGTGTTTGCCCATTCATATTTTCAGAGTCTCTGTTCTCTTCACCACCGTTAGCTCTCACTGGCATATCCATATCGTATCTTTTTCTTCTTCCCCCAGCGGCAAAGAGGAAGGTTGCAGTGCCTCTGATCATAACAATGAAGAATGCGAAAAGCATCGCCGCGCCAGCCAGGAAGTAAGAACTGTTGTAGTTATCCAGTATTTTATTAAGGAGATCTGTTGTAGGAAAGACGAAAAAAATCATAGCGATTAACGATGGAGGCGCAAGAGATATCTCAAAACACATCTGCTTGGAACTCTCGAACCTTATGCTAACCGTGTATAAACATATTTAGTTTTCATAAATTTTTCCTTGACATAGAAATTGAAGATCGCATGCTGTTTAACGAATTATGATGATGGATGTGAAAGTTGACGGAAGTCTCTACGACACCTACCAGCAACAGGCAATCCAACGACAGCTCCAATCCCAAATGCAGTGAAAGCAAATCCAAGAGCGGCAGTTACTCTCCATCGACTCTTTGCATGGTTTTGTCTGCCTTCTCCACGATGAACGAACACTTTCACCATAAC
>LD343755.1:174127-186865 GCA_001465055.1 Ptychodera flava
GTTATATGTATGCTGATGACACTTCATTGCATTGAGCAAGTAAACTCTATAAATTACCAAAATTTGTTTGTAATTGGTAATGCTTCTGAATTAAATTCTATTTTTGACTGAGTCAGTGTCATTAACAAAACAACTGATACGGCTATCGTATAAATGGGGTCTGACATCAGGGAGTTAGGTGCAATCTTATCGTAATTGATGTCTGATTGAAACACATAGAAGAAATCCATAATGTGATTTTTATGCAGTTTCAGAACAAGAATATAAGAACGTAGTTCTTATACGATGAGATTACTGGATATTCTCAAGCAGTTTCATTTATCGCTCATCATCAGTCACTGTTTGCCGATTTTATTTTTAATTTCGGCTACCATATCTGATTAAATACAAAGCAGCAACAGTTGAAATATTTCCGGTGAATTAAATTTCCAAGCTTGTAGTTTAGACATTCCACCATCCACAAAGTGTCAGAATTATCATTTCCGAAAGGCTTTCGGAAGTTTGCTCACTCAAGGATGTATACGTATTGTAAACTTTCACAGTTAGAATATCTGTCCTCGAGGAGCAATTTGCCTTGAAACACACACAACATGGCTTTTGAGCTCTCTCTCTCTCTCTCTCTCTCTCTCTCTCTCTCTCTCTCTCTTGTACTATAACCCAAGAAAACCATGAATTGGATTTACCGAGAAAGAATGTGACAGCAATATTGATGTAGACTGCCCAATCAATATCGATACCACCTTGACCATAGTTATACTCGTCGTAAAAGGATCTGAAATCGTCCCTTATCAGCCAGACGCCGTAATTCAATCCAACGCTGAACATTACTATGAAGAAATTGTAGCATGCGATGACCCACTTGCACCAATCTGGCGGGTTATTGCTGTCGTCCATTGTACAAGTAGTGGTCCTGAAATAAGAAAAAGAAGAGGAAACTAAGCGACATTGGGATTCAATGCATGGTATAACAACAGAAATATGACATAGGGATGTCTCATGATCAGGTTATGGTTCTTTCGTGTATACAGTGCGGTACAAAACCTGTGTATTAACATTGGGTTTGGTGCAGTATCTCTGCACGATTTGTTCTGTGCAGCCCTTAGCTCTGCCAGTAGTTCACATAAAAGCTTTTGCGATTTTATTGATCGGATTTTATGGCTATCACGGATTTGTCTATTGATTTATGAAGTTTTCGTTTTGTATTGTGGTCTCCTAAATGACAAGACTGGCCCTATTTTATTGCACTGATTAATTTATGTAATATATCTAGATGTGATTGTAAATTCAGAGACCATTAAAGTACGCTTTTTTTGTTTTTTGGCATGTATATTGGCACGCACTCTGTTGAATGCTTTAATTTATTGCTATGGGTTATTCATTGCTACGTTTGAGTAAACATTACATATTTGTCTTTCCACTTAAAACAAACATTGAACTTATACTTCCATTTACACATGTTGTTCCTTATATAATTTCGCGCCCTCTACCTTAATTATGTTGGAAAGATGATTAGCCTGTCAATTTCGACTATTTTCCGAGCAAAACTTTCGACGGACACACCATCTATCAACGGAGAGTCGAAGACCTTACTCTGACACCGTCTCTGGCCCATTACCTTTGTACAGTGTAAGACATTCCTATCATCAGCTGGTAGTTTTATTACATAACTATTCTACAAAAATCCAGGTTACTGGGTTCATATTTTATCGCTGATGTTATACATCCTTCTCACTTTTCGTTGCTTACAAATTGTTTTATTCCCAAACAGTTATTAGCATAGCAATTCTTTAATGTCTTACCCTTTTTATTTCATACAAGTTCTATACATTAACAACAACATTTTATTACTGGACACCAAAATTTTGGAAAAATTTATCTCGAGTCCCTCTAGAATGAAAATCTGCGACGCGTTACAAGCAAGGGACGCAAAGTCTCCACACCAATTGGAACAAGTAGGGTTCTCCAACGTACAGACGTCTTCGATTATACCAAATCATGAATTCTCCTCGTTTTTGAGGCAGTTGTGCTTGAGTATTTATACTATCTCACAGTTACAGTATCTTTCATTTTCACTGTACGTTTTGCTTTTTTGTGGAATCTGATGTTATTAGACTATTATCTAACAAAACACACAAAAACAGTAAAAGTAATAATAATGATAATAACAACAACAATTACAATAAAAATATAATAACAATTTTAATAATGATAGAAACAACAACAACAACAACAACAACAACATCATCAATCATAATAATAATGATAGTAATAACAGTAATAATAATAATAATAATGGAGATTATTATGATTAAAATCATGTATGATACTCGGGGCATTTTGCATTCCTTCTAGATTTTTCAGTCTTCTTGTCACACACTCCGAATATCAATTGGCATTTAACACATCCTTCCATTTCTATATAGCTAATAGATAATATAGGCCCTATAGTATAGGTACAGAACTTTCAAGGCATATTTAGTTTACTGATATTTGTAAGGTACATGTATAAATTGGGGAAATTATGATCTCGCCGATACTCTCTTTCGATATAACTCAATGTGGTCATGAGGTTCTCAGAATATCACATGATTCAAAAGTGCAAGGCAATCATACCTTCCTGGGGTTCTCAGAGTACATCAACCCCTGAACGTTTTCCCATGGGGTACTCCGCCTAATCGTTTGCCTGACCTTAGCCCAACCTGGTTGGTGAGCAATGTAAGGGTAATAAATGACCGGGGACAACCGTCCTGGTACCACTCACGGACAAGTTGTACATTATTTACATTGCAAGCTTGTAAATAGGAATCGCCTACTTTCGTTTAAATACTTGACCCGGATGTACTGCCTGATTAGGCGCACATCGACGCCTTTGCGTCATGTCTAAAAATAACTCACCGGGCAAATGTCGTCAACTACACATCTGGCCTATATCGCAGTGTCGCCGTTCAACTCACTGTGCACACTCTATGTGTAGTGTTTTCCGACGCGAACCTTTCACTCTCATCGAATGAAACAAATGCAATGAACGAGATGCCTTTGCGAACATGTAATGGCAAAAATCAGCCACACCCAGTCGACATCTGAAAGGAGCTTTTCGTGTTAAAAATTGCGTGGCGAGGACTTATCAGTGGATACAGGGTAACATCTACTTCAGCCAGCTGGTCACCTTGGCAACCAATTGCACGGGCGTATTATCCAACATGTCTCCGTGAATTAAACTACACAGTAAAACATCGATTTAGAGTGAAATGTCTCTCATGTGCGTTAGGTTATTCGTCTTTGCTCTGACTGCAGCAAATCTGATAAGGCATTTTATTGTTGTTTGTATTTGTATAACCACGGAGTGACCGTGGTATACCTATGGCGGAAGTGAGTGACTCACTCGCCATTTCAACCGCACTGAACACAAACCTAGAATTGGACTATCCTCTGTGTTTGGCTGAAGCGTAGACCTTCATATTTATGAATTCATAGCCGCGATAGAATGTGCGTAACACACCTGTCGCTGTGAACTCGCACATCTGACCTTATCTTCAGGACTGTAAATAATTACGTCCTTGATTAGAAGGACAACTCGCTCGCTGTGTACAAATATTAATCCAACGTTCGGATTTCACAGCCGTGTGTCACCGTCCACAGTGTGTCATCGTCACCAGTGTGTCACCTTGACTGACGGTATTGATAATCTCTTTGTATACGAAACACGTGACTTTCGACGTCACCACATATTTGTGACGACGATGAAGGAATTTCGTATGTGAGAAATAACAAAATACAACTATTATGATGTGCTTTAAACAATCGTATCGTATCAAGATTAATATAATGATGTTCTAATTTTACCTTTCTCCTGGTGGATCATCCGTTGACGACGTCATACCCAAAGTAATCACTTTTTGCTAAATTCCAAGGTTCCGTCCCAGTCTGGGAGCCAAATTTTCGATCTACCAGCTGAGGTCCGATGACCCCCTCTGTACACAATTTTACGATGTGCGCGACGTTACTTGAGGTTACGGGTTGAATTCCATGCAGTGGATATTTCACAAAAAAGTACTTTTCAGCTTTCAAATCTGCAAAGGCGATTAACCTAGAAATTCCAGTTGGTGAGCCGACCGTGCATGAACAGGTCCGTCCGTATATGTCCTCAAAGTCTGAGTATCCCAGAATGACCTCAATTTGCGTACTTACATGGTGTGACTCAATGACTATAGAAGGGGAATTTGCATCATGGCTGTGTTGTTTTTATGATTACCAGACTCGTAAACCAATCAATCTCCATGAATTCATAATGATGACGTATTTTTATTGAAGGACGACTGCGTTTAACTTGGCATGGAAACAGTTTTGCGTCACACTAATTTGCCTTGACAAATACACATATGTCCGCTTACTTTTCATTGACATTACATATTTTCGTGGGGGGTTGTATGGATGTAGTCTCTCATTCTTAAAATTATTACATTTTTCACTCTCTAAGTCGGGCATCCACTCAGCTCTAAACCATGTTGATTGATCAATCATATAAGTTGTTAAAAGTACCAGCCAGTTGTTCAGGCTCATTCCATGTTTTATGGTGTACGGCAAAAATGAACAGGTAGCTTGCAAAAACATAGGAGTTTGTATGTGTTAGCAGTATAGCTGTTTCAATTCCAGTCAGATTGCACCCAATGGAAATGTTCCGTCGACATAACATGCCCTACTAGCATGTACGAAAACGTGGGCGGCAGTTAGAAATCATTTATTTGATACAGTAAAACCAATGGATTGTAAACGCCTCTTACATTTGTATTTATGAAAGTTCGGTAATCCTAACGTACCACTGATTTGTAAGCGGAAACAATCCACTGAATTATATTGTTTCATAAAATGCCACAAAGTAGCTCAGTCTAAAAGAGATCCATTACATGCAATACGTAACCTTACCTGTCTCTTAAAACATGACCGTAGTATCCCGACTAAGCTGCTCCTAGCTGCTACATACCAATGCCGGCATACATGACTTAACTTCCAATATTATCATTAAATTTACCACAGCGTCTGTCAGTAGTCACACATTATCATCGACTTGCGAACAAAATTGTCGAAAACAAAATACCAAAATAAATTACTGTTCTAAAAGTTATCTATGGAAATGCTATGACCTTTGCCCAGTGTCAGGCTCTGCTTTGCAAGGTATCGTAAATAAGTGGTTCATGTAAGACAGCAATCAGATCAAAGAAAAAATATTGTTCCTTCGATTATTTTGACGAAGCTACGTTGGCGACGAGCGATTTTGTTGAACAAAATCTCCTATTAGTTGCATAATGATTGTTACTGATGATGAGTCTAGATTTTACAAACTGTCTACAATAATAGAGAAATTACAGATACAACTTGAAGCAGTATTGACAGAAGAATTTCTGAGCAATGCTCAAAGAAGCAAACAAACAACCTGCGAAAATATGCACAACAAAATGCCCCCATAAGGAAAAAAATAGCAGTATTGTCCTTTTAACGTCCTCACAGTAGGGCTAACATTTTGGCTTTTTCATTTTCCTTTCACCCTATGTCTTAGCCTCTTCACCACTGTCCGGGCATTTACGATAGGGAAGTATTTCCAAAACAAAATCAAGTTGGCTAGAGTGGAAGAGGTGATACTGATGAATAATTTCATTATTCTTCCTGAGCTTACATCATACACCTTCATCAATTTAGCAATATTGCTACGTATGTGTGGAAATCGAACTCTAGATTTTCCCCATACAGTTAATACATCGTGCATATAGCTGTCATTATGAATTTTAAATGTCGGTAAAGTTATGGTAATTTGTGATTCTATTACCAACATTTGCACGATGTCCCTGGTTTTTTTATCAAAGGCTTGATTTTGAAAGATAATGTTTTAGAGATTCCTTGGGGAAAGTTTGGGCAAACATTTAAGTCTTTCAATTTATCAAGAGAAAACATGAATCACTAAAAATGAATAATCAGTTGAAACAAAAGCATATAAAATTAACAAATAGGAACGACTAGAACCGATTCACTGGGATTCCAGCCGTCGACATTCGCATAGAATAAAAGCAAACGACGGCGATACAGAATAGGTCCGACAGTCTATGACTGCAACAGTTCAAGAAAGGAATGTATTGTCCACTAGTTCATGATAGTGGATGACGTCCACCTACGTGTCAAAGTCTAAATTTTGGCATTTAATTACCTGTGAGTTATTAAAATCACTTACAAATTATATAACTCGTTTCTCTCTCTCTCTCTCTCTCTCTCTCTCTCTCTCTCTCTCTCTCAGACAAGCAGAACCCGTCGTGGACGGCGATTTCAAGCTGATTGTTTATTGCGGTACAGCAATGCCATGTCGAACACAGAACACGTTTGAAAACATTCAACAACAGTTACATGTAAATCCATTACATTTACATATCATAAAATACTGGCCTGTTACTAATGTTTTTAAATATTTCCTAAAATAAAACAATAATATTAATAAACATCAATATTAATATGAATAATATAATGCATTGTGTAGCGTATTCGGCGGTGGTTATATCTTTCAAAACAAGAAAAACTCACATATACAGGTTGCTGTAAATCGGAGGAATTCGTTAATTTCGCATGTGACGATTAATTGCTTCTCAGTGACTGAGATAAGAAAGGTCCAGCCTTCAGTAATAAGTCGACTTTCAACCCGTCATTTGGGAAATAAATTTGACATCTACTCTTTGTGACATAGAATAAAACATATTATTACTTTAAGTCGTAAAGAAATTGGCAAAATTTAGTGTCGCCATAGTTCTATTGATGTATCAACTTGAGATTCCTTATAAATATTTGTATGCATTTGGTGATATATATGACACTCATTTTCATATAAAAATTAGTTTTACACAGATGGTATACACCACTATATGGAGGGCACTGACACATATCGTTAAAATATTTACATTGATTTGCTCGTTCGTTCGTTCCTTTAATCATTCATGGGAGCCAAAGATAAGTTCTTGACATTTATGAATATTGATTCAAAATTCAATTTCTTTGGGAAGAGATAAAAATCGTTTAAATTTGACGTCCGAGACTGCTCTGACCGGAGTGGCTTGACTCTGATCCCCGGATGGTCCGTGTAAATGCACGTGAAATTCATTGATATGAAAAGTGTTTTGCTTTCCAAGGATCGATGCAAAGTCAGAAAAGTTGGCCGAAGGTCTGGTCACTGTGTCCACGCTAGCAGCTGCAGGACGGTTTGCCAATGCTAAGTTATCTTCCACCCTTCCCCTGTCTTCGTCCGAATCACGTGACTCCCCTTCTTTCTGTGGTCCATCATCTGCTTTTGAACGTCTTGTGAGAAACAGCAGCGCGAACACGATGACCATCATCACTGCACTGAGAATGTACGAACTGTAAAGGTAGTCAGTCGCGTCGATAAGGAAATCTGAAATTAATGAAACACACGAACCAACACTTAGATTGTTATGTTTCATTTGTTCCGTAGAAAATATAATCTCATTCAACGCTGGAACATAACTTTGCTATTTCACGTCAGAAATAACATTTTTATGTTCGACTATATCAAATAACTGCGGCTATTTCAGTACAACTTTTTATGCAGGGAAAACGTGTTCATCTTTATCTATACATGAGACTCTAAAACCTCACAACTGTAACCTCCACAAATGTAATAATCTCCACAAATGTAATATCAACCACAATTGTAATAAAATGCACCCATAAATGTAATATCACCCATAAATGTAACAAAAATCAACCATAAATGTAATAAAAACGCCAGCCACAATTGTAATAAATGGTAACCATAAATGTAATAAAAAAATTACCCATAAATGTAATACTTGTCAACCATGAATGTAATAAATCTATTTTGTCGTCGCAATTGAGGAATTAGCCCTTAAATATTGATCTATGTAATAAGGAAAGCAACTCCATACATTATTCATTTCTTAATTGTTTGCGTTAATTGTGTTTTGCATGTGTATTTTACGTTTCCCTGTTTTGTGTACAGAACTGACTGGCCATGGCTAGACACAGCTGTAATCTGAGTGTCAGTGCAGTCTCTACTCCAGAGTGGGGAAGACTGTATAACACTACGATCCTTTAACGCCGTTTTTTCGAAAATTGCCGTACTTTCTTAATCAATCTCCTCAAAT
Organism: Ptychodera flava; assembly: GCA_001465055.1. Lineage (NCBI taxonomy): Eukaryota > Metazoa > Hemichordata > Enteropneusta > Ptychoderidae > Ptychodera > Ptychodera flava. Next base: position 182,284 of record LD343755.1, read on the forward strand.
TCGTCTTCAGTGGATAAATTGTGTGGAATAATCGATAGATCGTCTGTATTCCTATGTTGTCCCACTTGAAGTTTGTTCCTTCACTAGGGATGCCAGGATGTCTAATTTGTTCTACTGTGTTCAAGGTAGTGTTCGTATTGTTTTTTACTAGATTGGAGTGTTCTCGTCAACATGTTTTGTGTCGTAAGTTTCTGTTATAAGGTTTTATATTTCTCTGTTATTTGTTCTGAGTCATCTGTCATAAACTTTGTGTGGTATCACTGGTTGACGAGTTATTTTGACGCTTCCTTATTATGTAATTATCAGTGTCTACAACTGCTGTTCCACTTCCATTATCTAACGGTTTGATCAGTACCTCGCCGTTTTCTGATAGTATTCTCAAAGTATTCTATTCTGTGTTTCGGAAAGGGAACCTAGTTTCAGTAAAGTATGCAATAACATTACACTAGTCTTATTAAAGTTATTATTTTATTGATAAACAAATGATCATATATGCAAGTTCAAGTTTATTACTTTTATGGTTGAGTTTTATTACATTTATGGTTAATTTGTTCATTACATTTGTGGTTGCGGGTTGTTACATTAATGGTTGACTATTTTATTACATTTGTGGTTGATTTTATTACAATTATGGTTGATATTACATTTGTGGGGATTGTTACATTTTTGGAGGTTACAACAACAAGCTGTCTTTCTATTCAACCCACGTCAACGATATTACACTTTAAACTGTGTCAACCATGATATGTACACTCACCTCCTAAATACATTCCGATGAGGGCGCCAACAGCGAATAGTAGAAGCCCAACGCCGAGAGATGCGGGGATGGGAGTGTTCAGGGAACGATTGTACTCCATCAGAATGAACAGAGAAGGCAGGTACACTCCTGACGATAAACCTATTCCAGCAGACAAAATGTAGAGAGCCGTCAAAGACTTTGGTAACATACTTATGAATCCTGCAATGGCTGCCAACAAGGTAGAGATCATCAGGAGAGAGGAGGCGAAGTGTCCTTCGTCATTTTTCTTGCACAGTCCTGTGAATCCTGTGAACATCAAGCCAACTGCGACAGATACACCGCACGCCATCATCAGCCACGCAACATCCTCTTCTTCAACTCCGTTGTCCTTGAAAATCTTGGGTAAATGTAGAACAAAGGTGTTAAAGGCAGCACCGACGAAGAACATCGACGCCAAGAAAACCTGCCGTTTGCTACCAGAAAAAAGATCTTTGATCGACCTACTGGATAATGATCTGGGTTCTGTGTTACCAGTCCTGTGTCTTGGCGACTTAAAAAGTGTTGCGAAGACGGCCAGGTGTGCATTCGTTGCGGCTAGAATCAGAAACACACTGGACCGGCTGTAAGCTTCCGTCACGTGACATATTAGCAACGGAAGTGCAGACAGCGATGCCGCTGTGCCTAGAAAGGGCACGGAGTACAGGAGACCGCGTCGATTGTTGAAGCAGGCAAATAGTAAAGCCAGGCTTGGAGAAAGTGTAAACCCATAGCCGACACCTGCAAGAGAGCATAGAAAAAGAGATACTGCCAATAAAATGCGTATATTGAAATGGTGAATATGATAAAATATTAATTAAGCGAGTGATCATGATATTGAAATATTAAACGTGGGCTTACCTGTGATGCCGCCATATGTAAAACAGGAGAATCGTACACTTTTTGATAGAGCTGATACGAATAAACCTGTTGTTGAAAGTACGGCTCCGGTGAATACAACCTTGCGCGTACCAAGTCTAAGTGTCAACAAACACGCGATCAGTGCTGTAGAAATCACAGAAAAATAAGACAGTCTGATGAATCGTATCATCTTGTTTGATTTTCAGAGTGACTACAAGTGAGAAAAGGTATATAATGATTTAGTCTGTTAAAAATTATGACCGACTAACCTTTGTTTACTCGATGTTCAAAATCGACAGTCCTTTAGCCGCAAACAACTTTGAGTATTCATCAACTAATTTCTTGTGATTGTTCAAATTTGCATTATTCATTAATCGCATTGGGTGTAAAGGACACGCCTTCTACCATGTGCCACATGCTCCTCATCACAGTAATCAGTAATTGTCTGAGGGCGCTTTTAAACACAAAAATATACTACTACGACAATTTTGAATTATACTGTAGCGTAGGAAGGGTCCACTATTTTACAGTCTAGTTGAGCTCTACATTTTCAACAGTTAAATCACATTAAACTGCTTTGAACGATACAAACACACGTAGTGATTTATTTTCTGAAAATTTATCCTCCTCTTGGGACATAGGATATCAAAGTCGATTGTGTTGATGGCTATTCAGCTACTGTTTTCCTTAATGTAAGCAGATAAATAGCTAAAGGTCACATAACAGTAGAGTGGCCAAATTTCAGTCATTCAGTTCTACATTGTTCAAAGCTTCAATAGAAAATGTGATATATTACCCGACAAGCCAGTCACTGCGATGTTTGTGTAGATAATCCATTTTGGGTCGAGCTCTGTCCCTTCATTAAATGTCCGTAAATCCGCAATGAGTGGCCAGAGTCCATAATTAAAACCCACACAGGCGAGAGCGAGGACATTACCGGACACTATGATACATTTTCGCCACAGTGATTCTTCATTTCGACACTGTCTGAAAGCAACAGGAATGATAAGTGTAATTAATAGGGTTTGCTCTAAACACTATGATTTGTTTCTGTGTTCGGATATTCTAAAATGTAGCAGTCTTTCAAGCTTTATGGGATTCAAACAATTCACTATTTGCATTTCCATAAACGTTCATTAATGAAACCAACATGACGGTTCAGTTAGTGGCTTCATAAGCTATACTATGCATAGACTATATATAGTTTGGAATACGTGATTTCATGCATACAGACACAAGGACGGAGAGAGCAAGACTGCGTGCATAAATACAATAGCTTTACGTTTCAATTAATACGTTGCATAAACACACACACAAAATATGCCATAACACAAATTGCATCTGTAAGATAAATTCCGGCATAGAGGTTCGACATAAACAAATTCTTTCGAGACATTCGCATTTTCCTGTAACATTTTCAAACAAATGACATTGTAGTAAGATGAGCTAAAATCTTGATATGGTATAAATAAGAACGCTTTCAGCAGGCCGTCTTCTCTTTCACGCTCTTCTTAGACACTTCGGTGTAAAATTTCGATATTTGACACAATGATATAAATCCGTAGTGTAACACAAGCAGATGTAGAAATCATTTAATCAGGTTCTGTATTGAATCTGGATTGAAACTGAGGTGAGCCTTTCTTGATTTGGAATTTATTTGATCGTTGAAAGTACAAGCTTCTCGAAATGATGGGAAATCGTCTGTAATTCTTCCGTATTCGAAAGACTTTAATTTATATGTAATGGGTTTCGTGTAACATGTTTGCAGTAAAAGACCTTGGGACTTGACCCGTCAAAAGGAGGTCATGTTGACAATCGGTCTGATTCGATTGAAATTTGCGTACAATGATGTGTACCCTTTCATGTGCACAAAACGCTGCATTGTAACTGTACTATAAACAATATTTACACTGTCACGAAATTAAGCCATGCGCAATATGCACTGTTCTTTCTTTATTCTGTGTCCGTCAACCTATGTCCTTCTTTGTGCGCTGATTTCTAAACGTCTGCAAAGGATAAGGTCAAACTCTTGCGGCCAGTATAAGATATAAAAGCTTTTAAAAAAACTTGAAATATCGGTGTAGTATCTTTCACAGGCTTTCCAGAAAATATGGAATTCTCTCTAGCCTTCGGCTGCTCGAACCTATGGACATTGTTTAACTGCGCCCTCTACGATAGCGCCGTTGATAGACATGAAGAATTGCCACACTAATGTGTATGGGGAAAACCCCCTTGTCGAAACCCATCAGAGTTAATCACACTTTAATCGGGACATGCCACACGAGGCAAGTTCACCGTTTGAGGGGAACCCCATCGCAGAATGTTTTGCATCTTAGAAATGGTGCCGAGGACAACACAAGCAAAAGCCGACAACACAACGTATAGCACCTTGTGAAATTTCTCGCGTTCTCTTGTCACTCGTTACCTATAGAATGGTATACTAGTAAAACTACAGAAAGCAATGCTATTTAACACAACATGCAGTCTCTTCTCAGGTCTTCTTTAAAGAGAGCATGGCACGCCGCGCCGCGCACCTTCGACTGTTTTCTTGAAGGTATAAGCTGACGCGTGCCACCCACATTATTCACACAAGTATGTATTTGGTCACAGCTGACCCGTTTGAGAGACACCTAAGCTAATAAGGTAATATCAACAAGTGCATAAATTAACTGCTGTAATACTTGATTGAATTCGTGAGTGAAATCAGAGCGGCGTGTGGTATTACTATCCAAACGTTGCAATATACGTTGACACAGACGTGCAGTTACCTAGTATTGAAACCAAATCGCTTACAGTATGTAGCTGGCATGCAGCACAGTGCAGTGCAGCCTCGCTTTCTTTTTGAATTTGCGTCGAAAACCCGCTTGTCTCGGCCTGAACGTTTCTGATAAACATACCTTACAGATTCTCCCTCGTTCCCTCGTTGATCAGAGTTTGTTGACATAC
>LD343755.1:199009-230992 GCA_001465055.1 Ptychodera flava
TACAGTACAGCACAGCGCACTGCAGTGCAGTACAATGTGCTGTAAGAAGTGTAACGTAGTGAAGTGTATTATACAGTGGCGAATCGTACATCACTTGCAGGAGTTGTTTTGAAGTGTAGTGAAGTCTAGTGGTGCATACGTAGTGCCTCCACTGTGTAGTGTAGTGTTGTGTGCTGCGCTGTGTCGGTGTGGTCTTGTGTCCTGTGTTGTGCTTTGCTGTGTGAAGCCGTGCTGCTAAACATGCTAAAATACGTGCAGCCTCAGGCGATGTAAAATAGCATTATGCTTAACAGTGTGATGTGCAGTGATGTGGCATTCTGCGCTGATATTACATTGACGTTACTGGACGCGTTATTGGCAAACATAAACGAGTTTGAGTATGATTTAATGTTTGGCTGAGTGTGCTGCCAAATTTTATGGTAAGAAAAAGCAAAATGCTGAAGTATTTAATCTTTTGACTGAGTGAGTACCTGTTTTTGGTTATCTCATAATGTTTTACACATTTCATAAAATTTCTCAAAATGCTACGGTAGATCAAAGTCAGAGAGAGAGTCACATTGAAATGGCTACTGGGCATCGATTGTTTTTATTCCATGATAATGCAGACGAAATACCTTTCACTCGCTTGATTCCTACCGACAGGAAACAGTCTGTCATACATATCCTTCAAAAGACAGAGAGTGATCGTTGTTCCTTAACTCAACGTTAGACACGGAGCGGAGACTTAACTTGATCCTACTTCCATACCGTTTGTAATGAGCCACATTCTTATCGCCAGACCCTCTATCTGCAGTGATAAGAAGCCCCAGTCGCCTTAAAAGCCCGTGAATTTGATGTTTCTCCGGGATTTTAAAGTTAATCTACGTTTGTGTTTTGTTAACCACTTTTAATCCCTAACTTGTTTTACATTTAGTCCATTTTCCTTTTTAAAAGCGAAACAAACAAACCTCTTGGACTTGGGGGAGGCTTCAACAAATGGTTGTGTAGTGGTATCAAGAAATCGTTTTCTGTTTCTAGTTAAAGCGACTACCAATTGATAAAAACAGGGCACTAACACACTTCGCGATATCAAATGGCACACAAAACCCCACGAATTGCTTTCCACTTTGCTACTTGTAATGAATGGAAGGTTTCAACCAATCACGATCCTCGAAGTGAAGGAGTGCGGTCACGTGGGTTGCCAAGACTTGAACGCTTCTGATGGCCAGCTGTCGCACTATGATCACGGAGCATCGAGAGAGCGCCACTGCCGAGAAACTTCTCCGTGTCTTTCATCAGGAACAACAAACACAGTTTAGCCAGATGGGAAGATACCTCGGATCCTGCCACCGCTTTTTATTATACGGTCAGTACTTAATACGTATCTTTCTCACCCTAAAGAAATCTTTAACAACGCTTCACACTTGATATAGGTCGTAAATAATGCGCATAGTCCGTAGGATATAAAACAAATTGACATGTGGCATAAACTGTTAGTTTTGGAATAGGGTGAAACTGGCGCCCATAAAAATTCACCAATATGTTGAAACTGAGTGGGAAGTAGCTGTAAAGGGTTTCCAGTCAAAGTCGCTTACATGAGGCGTTGTTCTCTCTGCCTCATGACGACTTTTATATACGGAATATGACCCTGTGCTAAAATATGGGTCCTCTGGCGCAAAGCTCATTCACCTACCTGTCGATAATTCTTAAAAGCAACCCACGCTAGCCACACATTGTGAAATTTAACTTGTCCATCTTGTTGATGGGCTCATAAAGCGTGTATCCTCCACCAGTCAGGACCAATAAACATCACCTAAACGCTGTATGATCGGTCTTTCCGCTTTCCCCCATCCATTAGGGTAGTGCACTCCGTAAATTGACATGTAGCGAGTTTTCGTAGTGTATGTATTGCACTTAAAAATCAAACCCTGGTAGGATTTTTCATGAGAAACTGCAAAGAATGGCAAAATTAACAAAATGATCCTTTCAAAACACAAGGCAGGAACGATTTTTTTTCACAAATCGCATCACACATCGAAGATCTGTTTTCAGATTCAGAGTACGATGTTCCCCACTGAATAATCGGAGTATGTTATCCCAACAAGACTCCCTGTTGAGTGATCGTCTACGGTGAAAAGCGAAGTCTATCCTCCTGCAACGCGTTTGCAGACAGACCTGTTAAAGACCTGTAGGTCCTTGACTTGCGTTGAAAACACAAGCTGTGATTTACTGCAACAATTTTCGAATGTTCGGCTATCTAAAGCTGCTATGACATTAATTTGACTTTGGTTTGTTCTGACAGTAAATTCATCGATTCCATTTGTCGCGGGATATAGCTAAACAAACTTACCCCACTACCCTAGTCAACGCCTGAAAAGTTGTACACGTACATCCCAGTTATTTTAGAGTCGGTAGTGTTGTAAAGCTACAAGTATTTCACTCAAAATAATCGTCCTAGAACATAAACGTGATGGAATTCGCCCACTAACGAGCATTGCTTCGCATTGCAAATAAAACGGTCTCTGAATCGGCACTGTACGGTACCAAATTACAGCCCCTCGCGGCACTGGGGCTCGGTGTACGGTCACCGTAACTCACACAAGGAAAACATGTCAAAGACCATATAACGCAATTAATGATTTCGCCTGGAGTGACGTGATGGTGAATGTGTCGATATATCTTGTGGATATTTGATATTACTTGTAATTCAGCATGAGTAACGCTGCTTCTACGCCGCCAACTGAACTGCACACCCCACTTCATCAGCTAGTCGACTCGTCTCGGCGTTACCAACACACAGTTGTTCTGTTTTTGTCTTTGAAATAAAGAAATTTAGTGGGAATGTAAGTGTGAGTGTGGATGCTCAATAATCAGACGTCGTCAATCTGGTTTATTCGCAGTGCCTATAGTTTAAGTTTCAAAGCTTGCATGATACGTTTACGGAACGACACTCTTTAATACAGCACACGTCCAACGATCGAAAGTTTCCCTTCAATCATTCAAAGTGGAAGTCCGATTAGAGAAAAACACTGATCTTAAATAACGTTTTATACATCATTTGCGTTTAGTTTGCGGTAGATGTACAAGTAGAATATTTCTTTTTCCCTAACTTTTAATATTTTGATCAAAGTGAGACTACCATGACTTGAAATGAATGATGGAAAGCAGATGTCTTACATAAAAACACTATTCAGAAAAAGTTTGGGAGGGAAAATGACTTGCAATTTACTTTTAATGCACCACATGTCGCATTTTCCCTCAACAATAGTCGTTCAACGTAGAGCAAACAAGCCTACACAACGAACAAAATCATTTATCAGCACGCTTATTAAGCGGTGGTTCACATAGAACATCTGACATTAAAGCCAACAGAATACTTCATCATCGCAAACTCTTTAAATCCGATTGAATACATATCATACTTTCCTTCTTGATCAGTATTTTCTTACAGTTTGGTCTGCAAATCAACAGAGCGAAATTTGAACAAAAGGTTTGCTTAAAGCCCCACAAGCTGAATCTTTGAGCATTATTTTTATGATTTTACTTTCAAGCTAAAATAAGTGTGTGAGAATGTACTAATGTAGGTGTGCGTAAGACACTTATTATTAACTACCGGCTGGAACTCTATAGACGATTTTGAACAAGATAAAGATTACACTGCGATTAAATGTTTGCCCAAACATTAAATGGCAACATCATGTGCAGAAAAGCAAAAACCGTGGATACTGTGCATCTCTGCACTGAAATCTTCACATAAACTGCACATAGTTGGGCTAATGTAATGCATAGAGTTAAATGCTTTCAACTGTGACATTGCATGTTCGTTTCCTTTGTAATATTACCAATGTTTGAAAATTGCGGGAAATCAAGATGACCGATAAAATTTGAATTTACTTTTCAAATGTTTCACAAAGAAATGATTTCCTGATGTAGTAAAAAAAACCATACTCCTTCAGAGGGTATAATTCAGAGAAAACCAGGAGAAAATAGGAAGATTTTTTGAGGTCAACAAATTTCGAGAGTTACAGCTTGTGGGGCTTTAATGGGCCGTGGATGATCAGAACAAGGTGTAAAACACTCCCTGCGATTGACTACAGCCCCTTACCCACTATACGATGAGGCAAAAAATCCGAAAGTGTGAAAACATCTTCTCCTTGTATATACTCGTTTTTATAAAGAACAAATACACAGAAAAGTAGATGGACGTAGAAAGAGTTAGGACGTTAATGGAACTAACGAACGTATACTTGCGCAGTTGCAAACTCCGTTATACTCTGTGAGTTTTCCGTCAGTGGAGTTGAACATATAAAGTAAGCCAGTACACTGTAAAAAAAAGAGAGAGGCTTTTAACTAAATTTCTAGTTTTTACGTGAATGTGTGTTTACATTTTTAAGTCCCAACAGACAGCAGAGACTTGGGGCTGTTATCCCATGGGTAATAATATTTACATCTTTCATGAAACAGCCTTGTTTTTTATTCAAGCACATCTTCTACCGATGACGCCGAGATACTGCAATAATCGTATTTCATATTCGGATGATGTAGACCTACGACCGGTCCCGCAATTATTAATGGCTCTGATGATCATGACGTGGTGACAACATCCTACTCAAAAACTGTAAACCGTGAGATGAAATGCAATGGATGAAAATGCAAAGTATAGTAGAATATGACTTTGTATTGTGCAAGAATGTTTAGTGTACAGTACAGTACAGTACATACAGTACAGTACATACAGTACAGTACACACAGTACAGTACAGTACAGTACAGTACAGTACAGTACAGTACAGTACAGTACAGTACAGTACAGTACATACAGTACAGTACAGTACAGTACAGTACAGTACAGTACAGTACAGTACAGTACAGTACAGTACAGTACAGTACAGTACAGTACAGTACATACAGAACAGTACAGTACAGTACATACACTACAGTACAGTAAATCACAGTACAGTAAAGTACAGCATAGCACAGCACAGTAAAGCACAGTACAGTACAGCACAGCACAGTACAGTACAGTACAGTAATTACAGTACAGCACAGCACAGCACAGCACAGCACAGCACAGCACAGCACAGTACAGTACAGTACAGTACAGTACAGTACAGTACAGAACAATAGTATAACATTGCCTAACATAATGTAACCTAATGTAAAACAAAATACTGATTATGTAACCACATTAAATAACGTAATATAACATATAATACAACGTAACATGACATGACGTGACATAACAATATTCAATACAGACGATTGTAGCATGTTCGGTACAGCGATCTACAGTAGTAAGAAGTAAGAGGTTCCATCGCGTAAAACGTAAAACAACAGAAGGGAAGTGAGACATTAATCATTGTCAAAAACCTGAAATTAAATCCAAATATTTCAGCGATGAAATGACAATTATCTTGCATTATGGGTCAACGTTTGAGAAAACATGACGTCTATGAGAGCTACTGCATGGATATTTACGAGTTGGCACTTACGCAAAGTTGCAGTTAATTTTCTTTATGAGGCAATGGCAACATGGCACCTCAACTCTGATAGAATCTCATTAGGCAGTTCCCAAGGCCGTGGGCGTACAAAAGATTTTATATCTTATTGCTCACGGGTACCATGATGACACGGTCCGTTTAAACTATTGAACGATTCTCTGCTATAAAATGTTATTTTCATGAATACTGTGCTTCAACATTGACTCAAAAATATGCCGACATGCAGAGAAATAAAACCGATGAAAATATATATTGTCCTTAGCTAGGAGAAGATAAATAAAACCAAATCTGGTACGGGGGAGGGCGAAATCAGGGTAAGGGCAACTGTCCATGAAAATATCTCCTTGAGAAAAGTTTAAGGATCGCCTAAATAAAAATGTCCCGCAGTAAAATATTTTCACTCGTTTATCCATCTTGAAAACACCGTCGAATTTAACAGAATAAGAAGATTCCGCGAAATTAAATAAAAAGCAATGCCTAATAAGTTTTTTCTTCATTTTTTTCTGTATTTCTTGTTTTCTTTTCTCAGTTTGTGTCGTAAACCAGAATTCAACGGCGTTTTCAAATATGCGAGCAAACGTCTTTGAATAAATTTTGATGTGATGTTAGGTTGCCACTAATTCGAGACAAGGAATAAACTGCTATGCTTAAAGCAGCTGCGCTGTATAACAGTACATAGTTCTTCTCTCAAAATCAGGTTGAAATATACCTAGCGTTCAACAGAGCTGTAACCTGTGTAATGCCCGGTATGACTGTTGACGAATAAATTTTCGTCCGGACTAGAAAATCACAGTCAACAATAACATAGAATATGGCGCGCTGCGCTGTCTTTTCTTTGCAGAGTTAGGACTTTAAATTTCGACATACCTATGGGAAAAGGAAGAACAACTGTACTTGGTTTTTACTGATCAAAAGCCATGGAAACATTACCAAAAGTTACGGCTATTGTCCATTTCACGAGTGGAATAGTATTAGCGAAATAAACAAGTCGGATAACTGCTAAAAACAGGGAGATATAGAGGTTAGCATCTAGCAACAGGAATCAGTTGTTTTCGATCATTAATGTACTGTCCTGCAGAAGAACATGCATCCACAGCTAAGAGTTGTAATGAGTAAATGTTTCAGAACTCGGAAGGAACTGTTTGCTAAGTACATAACTGAAGATTGACCTGCTAGGGGTCTTGATAAATGACAAAATCGTCTAACGCCGTAAGATATCGGTTCTTTCATCTGGAAACTGGGTCAGCATACGAGGAATAAAGTACCTTGAGTAATTAGAACGAATGAGCCACACTCTGTGGCAATTTTTTGTTGGAGGTGGGGAGGAAAGAGCAGAGTATTTAAACCTCGTCATTCCTGACGAGTGAAACTTGTTTCACATACAAAAATTTCAAAGTCATATTTTTTTTCCATATTTGTACAAATGAACGCAAGACAAACTTTTTAAACGGCAGCCAGGAAGTTCACTAGAGCTATAGGCGAAAAACTGAAGCAATGCCAAAAGTAAGATAGTGTCTGCCATTATACTTCCAAAGCAACAACATTTACAGGCACTGCGATCGACGTTTTAGCGAACGCTTTCTGTACTTCTTTATCGCCGAGTGATACCGACTGTGATCAATGGTATAGATATCTTTCCATAGACTGCAGTTTGACTCGTAATAACATTAAATGTTATCGCAAGGGTTGTCGAAAGCGACAATAAAATACCATCTTATTCGTGCGATACAATTCAAACACCGCTGCTCATGGTCTTTATATTTCAATTCTATGACAGTATCAAAGATACTGCTATGTGCTGGCTATCTCACCTGAAACGATAAAAACTTTGAGCTATGAGACAAAATCTTCTCCGCAGGCTTATTAACTGAGCTCGACACGATGACGTCATCAGAGCAGTGATGGAGCAATCACCATTCTTGAGACAGTGTACCACATCTCACCGGTGAAAACCAAGGAATTTAGCGGGAAAAAAGAGATGATATGTCAACGTCACGTTATTGTCAGTCTGAACACTCGCCACATGAAATCAGAATGAAAATGTGGTCAGTTTTACGCCATTTTGGTGTAAATTTGATTTGCGACGCAACAACAAAACATTGGGATGTCACTTGGTTAGAGGGCCGCTCAACCTACACGGATGTTAATCACACAACTGCAGACAATTTCACGAGCAAATAAAGCATAAACCGTTGACGATAAACTTTAATTAGACGGCTACATTATACCGATCATGTTTATGGACGGGAAGCCTTTTTGCGTTCACAGGTAATTGATAACAAAACGCGCCGAAGAGGATTTATTTTGCCAGTCGGAGCAATATCTCACCGGTGAAACTGCCGTGTTAACACGTTGATCTGTTCGGAGTCGCCACTAATTGTCCAAACGACGTCTATAGCTCGTAAGAGACAGACAAATATTCCGTAAAAGCCATCAAACAGAACATTAAAAACGCTCCGATGACTTCGTGATTAGCCAGAAGAAACAAAGCACCGAACAATAGAAACAAAGTAGCTCGGCATTTTGAGAGATACAAATGAATGAATGCTATGGGTGAAAATGAATGAATGTCATAGGGTCCTGTCAGGACCTCCCTGGGGAACAGAAACATATATGGTCCCATATAGAAAATGGATGTGTCTCATAAAGATTATACTTATACGGCATTGGTGTATCAAGTTAGTCGTACTTGTCGTCGTTGATGGTCGAGCTTCATTTACTTCTGAAATATCCTAACAGCGATCAACGGCGGGATTGGCATATTAGCTCCCGCATGTCCTAGTCGTACTTCAGGATGAGTCGATGTAGTGATCAGGTACAATCGGCAGATTGTCTAATTAACGGCAATGGGTGAAACAGTGTTCATTGGTGAAGTTTAAATCTTCCCAACATAAAACAGTGATAAGTTCTTTACGGAAATTGGCAATGACTTATGACAATGATCATGGGTTTAATGAAGGCCGCTAACGATTCTCGTATCTCTACTTCATACCTGTAAATGAGCCAATCACATATCAAATTGATGTCATTATATTACAATAAGCATTGTAAGAATTGTTCCAAAATGGAGGTTATTCACTATCGAGTTCAACCCCATCACACGACCAGCAAGTTGTTTTCAATTCTCTCTGAATCTTACGCATTGGTCACGATTATCAAATGAAATAATTTGATGAGCATTGCACAAGATGATATACGTTCCCTTTGTCTGCCGAGGAACAGTTTTGAGAAGATTTTTTGACGTGACAAATGAACTCAGAGTTAAGTACATTGTATAAACTATGAACAAGAATAATGCTTGCATCGCACAGGTATTCTGACAGACAAACTTGAACTAAATCCTCAGCTTTAGTTGCAATGATAATATCTTCTCACTAATAGAAAAACTATACTATGGCGTTGGTTATGATTGTTTACTCGGGTTTAAGCGTCTCTTCACTGACGTAGTCAGGTTAAAATTTGACCGTTTGGGGAAAAGTACATGTATTATTGTACCAATATCACGATAGCTGTATGTAAACTACGTTGAATAGATTGCCTATTTTACTTTATATATATATATATATATATATATATATATATATATATATATATATATATATATATATATATATATATATAATGAAGAGTCAGTTAGAGTACATAGAGGGGAATGAATAATGACCTTGATAAATCCAGTAAAGTCAGTTCCTTGGATTGAAAAACATGTCCGAAAGCTATTTGACTACTGTTTGTAACAAACTTGTTGATCTTCTGATAAAAGTGTATACAATATTACGGAATTGTGTTTCAAGTACTGTATCAAGCGGCGTCCTAAAAAGTAAACTCAATTAATGCGAAACTTTGCAGTGCTTACATGTATATCCTAACAAGGCCAGAGTAAGTGAAACGTTTGTTTTGCGTCCACGCGAGTGTAGGTTTTCGGAGTTTTCCGGGAGAAACCGAAATTTTCTTGCAGATTTTTCCATTACTGAATGCATTCTGTCATGAAAAAAAGCCATGGCTTTAAACTGCAATGAAAATACTTCTTTAGAGCAGTCATATTAAAACCTTTGAACCAACCCCTGAAGTAAAATTGTATTCTCTGGAAACATATAGTTATAGAATGAACATGCGGAATGAGCAAACTCCCAAATAATGGCATACAGATTTATTCGTAGGTGTTCCTACCATTGCTGCACAGTGGCGCAGAAAGTGCTCAGACTGCAAGTCGCTACTCCTTTCAACAGGCAGATATAAAGCCAGCAATCACGACAACAATTAACGAGAGTGTGGAACAGGGTGTGCTGTTAAAAATCCCACGTGATATTTATTCGTATTTCAGGGAAAACCCTTTCGAAAGTGTTTGTACACGATGATCGGTTCAAGATCTTTGTGATATTGGGGCTCTCCATACAAGAGTGTTGGTTTCCGTCGATGGAACAATAAATCATTGTAACCTGACACTTTACACTCCACCGTTTCTTGCCACTTACCTTCGTTGGCAAAGAGGAAAATTGTACATCGTCATAGGCGTGAGATTATTCGTGGGTTTTCGTTTCTTTTCGTGTATTTTTTTTTCATTTTTCTCTACACAGTGCTTAAAGTAGGGCCAGACTGTTGTAAGAGGTCTGCTAAACCTCTGTCTGCTGATGTGCAATCGGTCTATATCTGTGGAGGAGACCACCCTGTTTTAATTAACAATAGCGATATTCATCCACTGCCAAAGAAACGTTTACATTCGGTTTTGCGGCTCAAAGACATGAGCACCTCATCTTTGAGTGAAAAGTTAAGACGTATATCAACGTTAATGAAGTACCCCAGATTTTTACTATTGATGTGCATGGTAAGAGTGTATATAGCTGAAACGTTAATTTCGGAAAGCTTAAGCAAAAGTTTAAGTCTTCCACTTTCGAGGCGCATACTGCCTTAAAGTAAAATTTGTTCTATCTTTCAGATCTTATTTGTTTCAGAATGAGGAAATTGCTAAGGAGAGGTGTTTCAATGGTTTGCCATTGATTCGAGTCGTTTTTGTTAAGTGTAAAAGTTTTTGACAGATGAATCTGAACAGACCCTCTTGCTGATCATTATTTCCATAAAGCGATATCTAACTGCCTAGCTTTAAAAATTAAAGTTTAACAATTAATGACGGACAGTGACAATAAATAAATTCTATGGCTACTAACAATTTCACACATCACAAATTGTTTACAGAGAATTTAGCGAAGGAAATATAAAAGCGGTCAGTTCTGAAAAACACTATTCGGTATGACCATCATTAGGTTGTGTCGTATTGTGATGATATTTGTGCCAGTAGCTGCAATCATTTTTTGTTCTACGCCATTGGCCGCCTGGTCTAATAAAAGAAGTAACACGCCATTGGGGTTTCTTGATATAGAATCGACCTGGCCTAGAGCATCGGCAAGTCTTATCAAGAAGTTCTATGTCGGTGGTTATCCCTTACATACTCATGTATAGCTAGTTATGATTACAAATCGACTTGCCACTTTTCCCGAATTGCAGTTTGAAGTTGCTGTAATCAGTATTGAAGACCCCATAACAGTTTTTGAGAAATAAATTGGTGAAAACATGAGAAGTTTAGAAATTATAAGAGTTCCGTTTGTCACTGTCGTGTTTCAGCAATGTTTAGCTGGTTACGATGTTCTGTACTTAATCACTCATTTAAGGTAGAACGTGCCTCGGGGAAATATAGTTGGACTCTCAAAATTTGCCATTTCTTTTCTGATCTACCACTTGTTGGGGCTCATTTTGAAGCCCTTTGAATAAGAAAAACTTTCATCTTCTTAGTTTTTTGAAAATGGAAAATATCATTTATCTCCATGGAGTTAACACAGGGATGGTGGCCATTTTGAATTTGTAATATTGGTAAATCTAGGGTAATTTGTTTCTGTAGCTCCAAAATTTGCACGGTGACTCCCGACTTGTATTCTTGATTTTGAAAGTAAATGGTTGAAAGATTCCTTGCAAAAAATGAGCAAAAGTTTAAGTCTTTCACTTTCGAGGCGCAGACTATCTTAATTCACATTGCAGGGTGTTTTATTATTTCATAACCTGGAAATAAATAAAGACTTTGTCTTAAAGACAATCGGACATGGAGAAATGCATAACCTCGAGGTTTAAAAGGCAGTTGCAAAATTAAGTAGTCAGGCTTATCTAGATAGCTTGTCTCTCAGTAGTTTTGATATGATACTCTGTGAATTTTTAGTACCATGCCAAAACTACAGAGAGATTCTTAACAATCGGATATTAAACGAAAGAGGGTGACAGTTGACCACAGACCTGGTACGTCAGAGACAAACAGTTGAGACACAAAGTAAGAAAAAACGGGAAAGGGACGAATTTGGCGCAGACGAAGAAATGTGTAGCGACGGAAGTATCGCTAGGATTGTATCAAAGTAAAGACAGTTATAGGGAGGGAACTTGGCGTACAGTTTGAGAAATTCTAACGCAGAGATGGAAAGCCAGTAATGCCACAGAGAACAAAAACGGATAAAATGAACCGAATATCAGATACTTGGCTATGATTATTAACTTGGGCACATGCACAAATCGGGATACAAAGCTACCGAAGTGTATCGTAGACGGGTTACTAATTAACTTTAGAACATGCACACTGCCAGCTAACCAGAAACTGAAGTACTGTCAATTAACATTCCTAGATATCAAGTAAGTGAGCCGCATTCTGTAAGTAATTTGGTGTAATTTAAACGGACTACCCTTTAGTTTTGGAAGTATATTTCCAACCTAGCCATCCGTCTGACAACCGTGGTATTAGATTTCTATCTTTCTTACGTTGCGCTTCATACGTTTCCGGTGTCTCGTAGTTTGCGAGACCAACTTCCCGCTGAGTTTTGTTATTTTTCACAGCTGACTCTCAGACAAGATAGCGAATTCAATTTTGTCCGTACGTGTCTCCTGTATACCCAATATTCATTGAGATTATTTTGCCAATAGAATATGATAGCTGCATGTATGAACCTAAATCGACGAACAAATTGGAGCTGATTAATTCAATCATGCACAAATGTATTTATGACTAACTTTTGGCGCGTGGTTTGAAAAGCTGAAATGTGTTAATAGTAATTTTTAATGCAATGTCGCTGGCAGCCTTCATAGGAACTCCATGTTCCATTTTCAATGCGCAGGTCTACACAACACATCAGTCAGTATTAAAGGGGGATTATTCTAAAGTTGTCAAATTCCGGACAGTGCACAAAACCCTGGGCACTGCACAGCAAAAGAGATCATAGGTCATTTTAACGCCCAGGGCCGGTCAACACACAGGGTGACTAAACATCTGTATTATTGGAAAGTGATCATTCTTTGTCAGATATGCAAATGAGAACAGGGTACGCCTGTGAGAAGACGGGTCTTAAACGTAAGTGTAGGTGTCGGGGAAAAGCTGACACCTGAAATATCACGGTCTTTGAGCAGAATCTTGATCGATCTGCAATGCAGATATCGAATGTCTTGAGCAACTACGCTAAAATACGTCGCAACAATGCACGATGCTACGATTTCTAATTTTTTGTAAACCAGACAATATGGCTATGTAAAATGTATGTAACCGACTGTCACAGTAACATAGAGAGTGTGTGTACCTGTGGTACCATACAGTGCCAATAAAAGTAGCGAAATGATTGAAAATTGGAAGACGTAAAGTTTGCGGATATGAAAAGACATACGGATGAACAGATCACCAGAACCCTATTCCAAGACAGATTGACAACCCAAGTGCAAGAGGCCACTTTCAAGACCTTACATGACCGTAGTTCATTGGAAGAAATCAGCCACCTTCACCGAACACTCTGTATCAGCCACCCAAATTCGTTGAGTCACACTGAATTGCTAAGGCAGCTCATTTTCAAGCAAACTTCACACTTTACATGCAGTGAAAGTTGCAGTGATCGAAGCTGTTGCATACAACCGATACGAGGATCAAAATCATGAAAGTGGTCTCGAATAATATGCAGGAAGTAAAGAAGCAGAACAACATACACCTAGATACTATCTATGGCGTTAACCCTTTGAGCGCCAAAGTCAATTTTTGTAGCCGATATGAAAACATACATCAGTCAATTTTTTTCTAAATTTTGCTAAAATTTTGCTAAAAATCTGAAGCCAATAAAATGTGATTTTCATTTGGTCCAAAATATCAAAAAAATAACAGAAAAATTCACAAAATTGGTAAAATATTGCACACTATAATTTTGGTGGGAAAAATTGCAGCGCTCAAAGGGTTAACTGTTAAGTATAAACATGGCGAGGGAATTGAAAAAAATGCCTCACACACGTACAGGAAAGGCCTCATACTCAACATGATCCGAACTAGTGATGATCATGTAGTGATGCGATAGAAAATAGCGATGCGACAGAAATAAACAGGACGTACAGCTATAACGAGACGAGTGCGAAATGTATTTCAGACTGTTTTCTCTGAAATTTGAAACTCAAAGTAAAATAGAGAACATGTTAGCTGCCTTATACCTGGCCTAATTGCAATATGATATAACGTTACTGACCTCCAGGGGCAACGTGTACACGTTGTAATTATCATTGATTTCAACGTTGCCAAATCAATATAATTATGTCTTTATAAATTTCATGTCAATTGCAGAGTATCCACGTGATTTCATGATATCCGTTTCGCAAAACGTATCAGTTTCTTAAAGTATTAAAAAAACCGCTGCATTTTCGTGTATCACTGTATTGAAGAGCGGATATTTTAATATTTCTATAATTCCATCATGGAGCTGTATTTTGGTCTCTAATTGAGTGTTGTCGACAACCAAATGAAATAATTGCGTTCCGATCTTTCTAGATTGCAATTTCAATCGATATTTCCGATGATATGGTATTTAAAAACAGCAGATACAGTTCTTGCTGTTATTTGATCCAACATCAAATTGCTACCCGGGCAGCTAAGTACGATGTTGCAAACCACGCGAGTTTCGTAATAAAGACTTTTCGATGTATTTCGACGTTGCCATGGTAATTAGATGGGACATTCTGTCGTCATTTATGTTTATTAAAACCCAATTAAATCGAAAATAGAATATCGTAAACAATATTGGCTTAATCAGGGAATGTCTGGAAGTTGACAACGTATCTGTACTACTGCAGAGAAGGGAATGAGTATGAGATCGGTCACCTCTTTACATGTTTTTTCTCCGTACCGTGGCGTCTCTTAACTATGTTATGAACTGAAGCGTCATTACATCCGGGACTTTTCACCCTCTATCTTTCTTCCAGCTATAAAGTTCGTCACTCTTGTCATTCTCACAGAGGAAACCAATTAATATTCTGTCTGCAAGACCCTGTGAAATCATCCATAAAGCAGCACTGCGATGCGTTCGTTAGTATCCGATCACGTGACAACCCACTGATGAAACTGACAGCGCCTCTCAGCGTGTACGCGTTATGATTGCGACACTTTTGATGTAATCAAAACCCCCGGGCTATTTACCCAACGCTGAAAGGGTCGTAATTCCATTATAAAGGGCCAACACTGTGACTGTATCGATTCCACTGCCACTGTTTCAACGAATACGATATCGAAACACCTGCAGATGATATCGTTTGAAAAAGAGGTATACTGTCAATACACGAATATACTGAAGGATACAAAATGTATTTATATTGCTTCTATGTATGCAGTACCTGAAACGAACCACTAAGTGATTCAATGGATACTCAGCTATCGCTGCCGACAATGTCGTTGACACTGTCCAACACAAAATAAATTGCATTGCTAGCGGCATTTTCTATAATACAACAACATGAGAAATCATTGGTTGTACAGGGAAGAGCTGCTCATTAGATTTTGACGTCGTATCATCGGTTGTGAGGTTAATTCAATTCAAGTTTGGGTCTATACTTTATTAGAGGTAATTAGAAAGTGCATTAGGGTCAAGTGTTTTGACAAAACTGCTATAAGAAGTGGTATTAATACGAGCTATCCATAGCTTCGCTTTTTGAAAACAAAGCAAGTAAAAATAAAAGATATTTCTCGTCCGAGAAAATAATGGTTACCTTTAATACGGTCTTATTCGATCGAGATTGTGCTTTCAAACAAACTGTATGGCAGATATCGTTTGCAGACCATGCATTGTCTCGTTCCTAGGGAAAATTAGGAAGGAATAATCCCATCGTTACTTCCGAATATTTTTAACTTGAAAGTATGATAAATTTAGATTTAACACTTGTTTTAATCAATTTATGTGTTTTCCGTGTGACTAGATTCAGTGGATTACCTTGATGTTTGTGTTTTAAAAATCCTAGCAATCTTTTTATGTAATCGTTTTATTTAGTCGGCATATATCCAAATACAGAAAAAACTACCACGGGAAAAGACAAAAATCATTCTGATGCATTACACGGAAGATTCAAAACGTATTTCAACTGTGGTCCTCAATAATGGTGCTATCTGACAATCGGTCGCTCAGTCAGTGAGTCAATGTGGAATCAACACAGTCATATCAAGTCAGTGTCTTTGAACCCAGATGACCGTTCAGTCATCAAAATGGTCATTGCCATGGCCATTTAGTCAATTTGTTCACCAGTCAGTCTGTCGCTTTGTCAGTGCGTATATCATTCTGTTAGTCAACATGCTAGACAGGCTCAGCTGTCAAGCGGTATGAGGGATTGTAGTCTGTAAGCTCGGTGAATATATGTATACTACGGCGAAGCCAGGGCTCTCTTTGCCAGGCACTGATTGAAAACACACGCGAAGGTTTTCAAGAATGATAAAACTACACCAGGATATAACTACTCACGCAAATAAAATTAGAAAGATAATTCGAAATTGTTCAAGACAACAATTGATATTTCATCAACTTAGCATTTACAATTATCATGCTGGTATCACTTAAGCGAACTAGCTCAATAGAACACCGTACGTACCAGTTATCACCATACTGCAATTGGTTGGTCGTTGTTAACAATCCATGGTCAAACACACCACCAAGTTCTATCGGATTCGAAGGGCTTTTGACAAAATCATTGATATCACTTACTATTTCAGCGATATAGACATTTGTCATCTTGCAGTCCATTGTAACCTTGAATATGATTTGAATAGGCAAGGGCAATTCAGTTACAGCATTTTGTCAGTCGTGAGAACCGAATGATTCATACTTTCTGTTTCAGTGGATTCCATATGTGTAAAAAAGCCATAAACACATACTAAAACTGGGTATGCCACATTTTAATGGATACGAATTGCATATACATTGGTATGGGTCCCGTAGCAAGTTTATTTAAGTGAGATAGTATAAGTCGAGAATGTAGACAACGAAGTAACAGAGATCCTCATAACGTTAAAGCGAGTCAAACAAGTAAATGTTAAAAAAAGGGTCTTTAGATCTCACATCGTCCACAACAAAACGATGTCGCATGAGTGGACCACCATCCATGTGGAATATGGACACGAACATGACACTGAGCAAAACAGTGTTCTGGTTTGTTGTTTGTTTTTTTCCTTTTTCTTTTTTTTTGTTCGATTGACAGTTGAACCTTACCTCATTGAAAAACCTTCGTCGTATCTCAGGTATTAAGATTTTGGAATTAACCGGTCACTGCAGAGTCTGAACAATTTATATTCAACTGTTTGATCGCAATCCAATATTACGACGGAATACAAGTGTTTATCACAATTTATGGCTATCCCAGTTTTGTTTTTACTTCACTTTTATCTAATCATCTTTCGAGATAAGATTCAGACATAGTCGGTTTTTATAACGAAAACGGAGACACGCCCGTCCTACAAGAACAGTAAATTATCAAGCCGAGTTTATAAAACTCTCAATGAACGCCGCTGTACTCCCTGACAATCGCCACAGACACTCTGATAAACAGCGTTTATCATACTTAAACTGCGAATCTGACACTGTCAATGCTGTCCCCGTTCTGTCTTCACAGTTTGAGACGATAGTGGTCTCAGAGATTTTTCTGCCGTTCGGACATTGACAGCCGGCGGCAGGAATATCAAATAATTTCACCAAGGTGCTAAATACGTGTTTTACGTTTCCAGAACTGTCGATAGTGAATGTGACAATCGATGACATATATGTGATAAGACAAAGGTGTGGATGACGATAATTAACCTGGACATTGACAGAAGGTGATTGTTCGTTACGCTTTGCCGAACTCTTCGCGCCAAAACTGACGACACAAACACTCCTACCTACGATTTTGCGATACAACACCTTGATCGTCCTTGTAACTAAAGGTAGCATTCACAATGTCGCATTAAGATTGATGTTTCTGGCAAGAACATAGTGGGGAAAATGGCTTTTGGCTTTCTTAATTGTTTGTCGAAACAGTACATAGGCGTCTGTTGTTACTGCTTGACGTGCTGCCAGAACCAGACATGCGAACTAAGCGAGTACAATATACAACTTGTTGGTGCCATGTCCTGCAAGAACGGACAGCATTCGGGAGGGGATTCCACCGAGTGTGTGTGACATTTTCGTTTGGACTGCGTAAATACACTATAAATTACGGTAAGACCAGTTTGCTATTCTGCCAAATGCGTTTACTTATTTGTATTAGACTTTATACGCGTTCCTTCCCCCAGATATACGTCTCAGAAAACATATAAATATCGGTTTTTCTCAGTAATGCGTTCAACATGACGATTTCTTTATCACTGCATTTCGAACTCGGATAAAATAAAGTAACTCTAGATTTAACAGAGCCAACGAAAACTATCTGCAGAATCTAACGAGCTGTTATACCACTTTCTGGAAATGGGATCTGTTTCAAGTTTTATCTCGACAAAGTTTTCGAGTTATCTCCGACAGTTGGTGATATCCAGGTCTGGAAAGTTTCTTCACCCCTAATCTCACGGCAATCATTATCAAGTCCCATAGAATCAATATTATAAGGTTATTCCCAAAATACCGGGATTTATGTCCGAGTACATCGTGCAGCGGAGGTATTGTCCGAGACGCGTAGCGTCGAGGACAATGCCGTAGCGTACGATGTACGAGGACATAAATCCCGGTATTTTGTGAATAACCTTATTATTATACACCTTTTTAGTCCAACTTTACTTGAAAAAAGTCGAAATTTAGGCGTTTTTGGATGCTTCTGCACTGAGCGATCGCGAGCTGACTTGGAACGCGTTCAGCGCGTAGTCCGCTAAGCGCACAGAATGAAATTTCAACCCGCGCTGCGCAATGCGCGTGGTAGAAATTTTACATCAGCAGCATAATTTCACTCAAATTCACCGGTTTTGGACTGACCATGATTTGCTTTGTGAAGTACTGAATGTTAAGAAGTATTAATTGTTGTAAAAATGTAAAATATTCTCTTCTTTTTCCTCGCGTTGACGTAAAGGTGTTTTGAGGTCAAAGGTCAAATAGCGTCCAATAACACCTAAAGTTATTGTACTCCGCGTTAAAGTTATTGGACTCCGCGTCCTCTGATACCGAAACTTACTGTACGACGAAACTCCATAGGTTACAGACGTAGGTGTATAATAATAACTTTTATTTAATGCGTTCTGCTGTGTACATCAGTACTGGTCGGGTGCAAACCTTGGAACATTGCTGTCTTTTAATGAGTAAGGCGCTTAACCTTCCTTGAATTTCTATCAACCTCAGCATTCCCCTTCCTCTACCTAAATCCGGTATCCACTGCTAGGAATTTCCTCCCTGTCTTCTTCCCTGCCTGCGGTAAATATTGACTTTTTCTGCCCGCTCACTGAATATTTTTGAATTTACCCGCCCGCTGAAAAACTGCACGAACACCTTTTTGCACGAACAGCTTCATTATAGCTGCACCCGACCAGTGCAAAAAGGTGTTCGTGCAGTTTTTCAGCGGGCGGGTAAATTCAAAAATATTCAGTGAGCGGGCAGAAAAAGTCAATATTTACCGCAGGCAGGGAAGAAGACAGGGAGGAAATTCCTAGCAGTGGATACCGGATTTAGGTAGAGGAAGGGGAATGCTGAGGTTGATAGAAATTCAAGGAAGGTTAAGCGCCTTACTCATTAAAAGACAGCAATGTTCCAAGGTTGACAGGGATGTACTGTATACTTACATTCATGCATTGAATGAACGCACTCGTGCTTAATTGATAAATGGTTGAATCATTGAATAGTACATATGGCGGTATGTCACCCTGTGGGTAGAAGGGAACTGTCAATGTTGGCCAGGGGGAGGGCAATGGGGAGATTTAACTTTTGTGGGGAGTGGAGATCTGGTAGACAATGCTGGGGGGCGGTGGGCATTGTAATTCAGTGGAAGGGCAGGATTTTCGCAAAAGCTGGAGGGAGGGCAGTTACGAACAGTTCAACTTCCCCCTCCAAATTATGAGGTCAAAATATGTAAAATCAGAGTATCAGTTTGAGAGTTATGTTTTATGATGATTCTCAATTGACTGAATTTATCGGTTAGCTGCACCAAACTGGTTGAAAAGAATGCCAATTTGAAAGTGTATAGAACGTTCTGTCAGAAATTCCCATGCCGGTGATGGCTACTATCCGTAATTAATAAATACTTGAACGTCAAATATTACAATTGTTCATAAAGTTCAATGTATCAGTTTGACTTTACGGCATTTAAATACATAATTATATTCTGAATGGCATTTAAGTTATTGCCTTGGTCGGATTTGACCGTAAGCATAGGATGTTGGTCCACGCCTTGACTTCATGTACGGTTCAAGCATCAAAGCTGGGTGGTCAGTTTGTAATTTGATTCACTGAGTTTTCTTCGTGGCACTAACAGGGCCAACGACGGACGAACACGTATCGGTTTACGAACTACGCTAGGAAATCATTGCGCATCGAGAAGGAGATCACTATCTCTGTCGGCAACATAATTCTCGGAGATCAAATTGTTGTGTCAGTCGGCATTGCAAGTCAACCTAACATTGCCGGAGGTGGACGTAAACTGTCTTTTAAGAGTGTTTTCATTTTAATTAGAAAATAATTGAAGTAAAAATATAGGAACACAACCGAGGAAGACCGCAACGCAATACAGCGAACAAATATCGGCGACCTTTGGAGTGAATGATTTGAGCTGATGAGGTTATGTGATAGGTGTAATCTTCCTGATGAAGTCTGCACTTACTGGGGTCAGACCAGAACAACCCTGAGTGGACCGCCTGTTTGTGGTTGGGTCAGTCTTCCTGGTTCCAGACTTAATTTCATTGAAGCTCGCTATCACTGAAGGCATCATTTTTAGCAAAAACATAGGCTAGCCCCACGACACTGCCTATGCGCGCAATTTACTTGTTGCATTTAATTGTTCGACCTGTGTACATGAGTTATCAGAAAGTGATAACAAAACAATTGGAAAATTATAATGAAACTGTGAAGGTTGGTGGTTCTTTTTTTCCCGCCATAGGGCAGAAATAAGTATCTGACGCAGACGAAGACTCGATCCAGATGTTAGTCACGTGTGCTTTGAAGTCAGGCTGGCGTCCCTCACTTGGAGACAGAGTGTTAACGTGTGAAGTCGTCATTCACGACACAGAAATCCGATTAAGTAAACAGTGGCGCACTTCCTGGCGAAACAAAAGTGAATATAAGTTTACTTAAATTCATATTTTATAATCCCGCAGGGACTATTTAAATCCCCCGTCCTTGAGCGCGATTCCGGAATAAAGTTTTACGTGAGCCACATTTCGCAGAAGCATTTCGTTGAAATATCTGACCATAAGTTTCCGTATATGATGGAAATTTAGATACATTTCTTTGTGTATGTGGTGATGGGTTATAGTTTAGACACATTCAACTATCCTACATGTAACGGACAACTTTGCAAAGACATTAGATGGAATTTTACTGTCAGTTGTCTTGTTTCATTTCACATGCCTTTAAGTTTTATAACATTGCAATGAAACTTTGCTTGAAAATGAACAGGGAATTTTAAATTAACTGCCATTCTTCATGATTAAAGGTATATTGTCACCTGTTCCAATTTTGCCACAGTTACCATGGATTTAGAAAATCTAACCAATTACTGATTTTAAGCGGGTAGCCGCTTTTTAAAAACAGCGCCCTCACATGGGCATTGTGAATACCAAGGAACGCCCCTTTGACCATCTATGGACATATTTAGATTACAGGTGACTGACTGTATACCTTTAAATGACAAGTTTGTTAATGGTATCTAACTTCTACTACACTTGCCAAGAACTCTTCTTCAATGCTTGTCGCTAAGCATGCAGATACCCTGTAAACAACCTGCTTTTATTGTTAAGAAAATATTTTTCACCTAATCGATAAGAACAATGCATCGGAAAAAGCAGAGAAAACATTTAAAGTACAAACGTCCTTGTGGCATCTCAAGCACAGTCATATAGGTGATGCGGTGCGATCTTGGTCGTTTTATCTAACGGTATGCTTGATAGAGACAGTTTATAACAATCCTCATTTACAATTTTCAACGAAGTAATTGCAAATAAGGGCTCAAGGACTACCGAGAACCATGTTTTACAGAGCGGTATCCTACTATTAGATTATATCCGGTCTGATTAAGCATAAACGTTTTACTTGAACGTGTCGTAGATTTTCATTGGCTGTCTTGAGAAATTTATTTCAGGCAAGGTCGTTCAAGTCTCTTTCAGATACTGTGCATGCTCGTAAACACAATCTCTCCGCTCACTCCAGTTGCACTGTACTCGCTGATGATAAATCGCCTGATAATTATCGATGTTATCTTTACATACTTTTCGTGCCAGCCGTTAAACTTTTGGATGGCCACAGAATAAGTCAATGTCAACTTTTCAGAAGGTTGGAGACGAATAAAACTCCAGCGTTATTGAATTATTGAAAAGTGGCAATATGACAGAGATTTAAAATTCGATAAATAATATTTGTTTTGGTTTGTTGGTTTCAAAATGTCTCCAGCAAAACAAATATTATTTATCAAATTTTAACACCACCTACAAATAGAATGGTACGCTCCAAACACATAAACGAGAGTGTGGGGCTGAGAATCCTTTCACTTTATCTGTCTGAAGATTGCAGGATGCATGAAACTTGAGTAACAGATGTTATTACTTTGTACTTGAAGTAATTTGTGTGTTATATAATATATATATATATATATATATATATATATATATATATATATATATATATATATATATATATATATATGGATTTAATAAGCATGCTACTCTGATCGAGTTTGAAATTTTCCAAGATTTGGTCGTGTATTCGTAGACTGTTAATAAATTAAGTTAGATTACGTTTCTGTGCTTCTCTGTGCGAATCACTGAGATGTACAGCGAGTACCTTTAAGGGTGTGTGACGTTTTAATGTATTAGTTAGATCAGTCTTAGTGATAAGCTGGATATATGACGACATAAATGTGTTTGTTTAAGAATCTGTTAGCTGCATTAGGCAATCAGTGAACACTTTGTGTCGTCTGTTTTTAAAATTTATTTTTAATAGTTCATAAGAGGACGATTGTGAAATGAACATATATTACGAAATGGATTACTATATTGGTAATGTACCATTATTGCCGCCATTAACGCGTTCTTTACATTCCATTTCGATGTGAGATAAAAGGTCTGATAGAACAGTGTTAAAATAACAATTTCGTTGTATTCTTTTTATGGATATGACAATGTTTGTGTCAAAAAACTCACAAAATATAAAATAATTACCTGTCAAAACCTCGATTTTCATGATCTCGTGCGTGTAAGTAGAAAAAGTGATAACTTTACAACAATTCTGCAATTCACAAGTAAGAATTCACATCAAATAGCGTGGTGTTTGTCGCTGAATATAAAGTAGGTGAATGAACTGAAATGTAAAACTTTATTTTCCTTTTCGGGGGCGATTTGTGACAATGTACTTATCAATCGAAAGTAGCTTTTCTGGGATATAGTACCTGTCTAAAGTGCTATGGTTCAAACATAAACGTAATCGCGAAATATCTTGTAAAATTTTTGTCGCTGCAAATCTTTTCCGAAATCGACTTCAATTCTATTTTGATGGGCAGAAATGGCCTTTTTGGCAGTCTCTCAAACTTAACCCCTGTCTTGGCGTGCATCCAGTTCATTTATATTTCCACAGCGTGAAACACTGCTTGTCTGTTACAGACAGAGATTATATGTGTTCAAAGGTTTCGAGTAACGCACCATGGGCCTAGCCTGGCCAATCTTATCAGAAATTGTTACTACCACTCGTGGCAGTGCCAGACCTTGGATAATCGTTTGCATTGTGTTGCCTTTAATAACTGCTGCAGTATGACAGATTACGCTTGGCGGGAAGCAGGAATTGCTGGAGAAGAAATGTGCGATTGTTGAATGTAACGATATCACAGCCTTCACAAATACCAGTCTCATGCAAATTGGAAATCACTAATAGCGGGTTAAGGTGCAAGATAAGGATCGTGATGAAATTTCTGTTCATTCTCAACGTGAACTTTGAAATTCTTGACCGGTAACTGCTACTTATCGGGTTGGAGTGGACGTGGAATCCTGGCTGTGTTCATCTGTAGTGTATTCTGCCATGTAAGGATTACAAAAATGCGAAAAGTGGTAAGAGAATATCGACAAGTTTATGCCGATAGACGACGCATGGAGCATGGTATCGGCGACACACATGGTTGGCGCGAGCGATGTACATCGCCCAAGGTTGAAAGCTTACTGGGGAATCTTTTAATAATTGTATTACCACAGTGCGACTCATTATCATTAATTGCCATGTCAGGTAGTATATTTCATCTGAATGTTGACTTGCTCACGAGTTGCTTTGCATGCGTCGGCGTTCCCGCAAAATCATCGGCGGCGTTCGATGAATCTTCAGTTATTCCAGAGATCTTTTTTTTCAAGTTTTGCAACCCTCTGTAGCTTTCTGTCTAATTTTCCCTGTCTATTCGGCAAAGACACATCATCTCGCGGGTCATTAGAGCACGCTTTGAAAACCCGTGGTCATTTCACCGCAAACCCTGTACCAGGATACACAGAAATTGACAACCGACAGTACACAATTCATCTGTATGTGACTGCGAACGACAATCGACAAAATCAACTCTAAAATATCATAAGTCAATCTCTCATTCGACGTGCTGAACACGTGGGATGTCCGGAGTCGTTTGGTATTGGTGATTTAATTTTTATTTTATTTTCGTACACCTGGTGTATTTGTTGTATGCACACCAAAAGTTCATTTCAATATAGAAGTTCATCGCCAGGCAACTTGAATATGTTCTACGGAATTTCGATGTAAAAAAATGGACAAACGAGATTCATTTACTAATATCTTTGTCTATTATTCCACAGTGATATGGTTTTCCGTCACAGTAGCTGAGACTCAACACCAGGTCGTCTGCGACATCGACACGGAGTTGGAGTGTTCTCCTGGCGTTTGCATCGACCTCCAATACCGCTGTGATGGAATACCAGACTGTGAGAATGGCCACGACGAGAGCACACTTGTCTGCGGTAAGTGTACCTGCAACCGCCGTACATCAGTGCTTTACTTGCTCTAACAGGCTTTTAAACCCTCGACTTTCCAAAATGGACGCTCTCAGAAATAACACCTCAGATATCAACGACATCAAAAACAAAATCAATCATAAAACAGAAAAACGACAGATTGCGTCTTTCCGGCTGGCGCTGCTCGCCACTTGGAGTTCGCTAATGGAAAAACGATTACAGCACGGGCACACAATCATCTACTCAGAGTCGACGAGACGCTTTTAGAGACAAGTTGTTCGCGAATGGAGCGAGAAAAGACGAAATATGTGAGATTATATTAAAGTCGAGTGTAGTGTGTTTTCCGTTGCGTATGATAAATGTGTAAGAGCGAAGTGTTGGTCAGAGTGGCGCGGTCTACATTATCTATGATCTACATTAATATTAGCAGGTCACACAACTCACCACCTTGTACGCAGCACTGAAATTCTTACACCAGCAAATATTGTTTACGGGTTCACTTCTTCGAGAGGTATTGGCATGGAACTAAGTGTGGGAGCACCAAAATATGCCAAGTATGTAAGAGCTTAGACTGGCGAGAAACATTAACTTGAACACGACCTGATGCACAAAAACAATTGTTTAACTCGCAAGCTAAATACCACGACGAGAAAGCGAAGATTGTGTCGGCTGTAGGCACTGCATGCAAACACTTCGATAAATATTTATATCAAAGAGGATGGCAGAATCTGGAGGCTCTAAATAAAAGTCAAAGCTTTAAACATGTCCTGAAGTAGCGATGGACTAAATGCTCTCCTCCGGAGATGAGAACACCGAGCGCGGCTTTAAAAACCGCATGCGTGTATAATCGCATTCAAACATTGCACTTTACCCGAAAGGAAACTGGTCAACGTCATCTGAAATTTACACCGTACTGTGTCGTTCGGTTGCTTTGTCCAGAAAGTTAGAAGCTAGAAATATTGACCCACTTGAAAGCTGTAAATGACTAGACTAGGAGAAGGCCTTTCCATCGTAGCTACGTTGGTTTGTCTGGCCCCAGAGAATCACCATCAAATCGCTAAATGGGTTGTAAAACGCTTTACACAGCTCAACAGGCAGTACTTAAAGTGAGGCATATACACATTCCATCATCCAATTGCCAACCTTCGTATTATTTCAACGTTCAAGTTCACAGTATTTATAGGATGATCGCGATGGTAACATACTGAAAGGAACAATATGAGATGTTTTCACTTGTCTCGTTCAATCGATATAAAGATTGATTTAGTTAGAAGAGCAATCTTTAGCTTTCGATGTCACCGTTATGATGTCATAAAAATAATGGCGTTGATGGATGTAGAGTGAGCTCGGTTCGTTGATGTTGTTGCGACGGTTGCTGTAAATATGATCATGTGGAGAACAGTGGCACTTTTGAAAGTTCACATCGATTTTCATTTTCATTCTGATGATTGGCACACACGTCCAATCTTTAATTGCACACTTGATCAAAACTCATTCTCCCGCGTCCACAAAAGGAAGACAAACAGGCAGACAGACATACAGACAGACTGACAGACAGACATGTTAACGTTGTAGAAAGCATAAGTGCAATAATAGACAGAAATAGTAAAATAAGGTTAAAAATCACGTGAGAGAGACTTTGCAGGGCATTAATGACAGGGAGATCATGCAGACCAAATCTAAAAAGTGAGTGTTGAGAGAGGGCGCTTTACATCAATGTTCTATCGCAATGTAGCAACACATAAAAAATTACGTATTTATCTATCTAGCAGAGAAAATATGGTTCACTGCATCCCATATGCTTTAGAAATTATTACCTGAGGAAGGTCATTTCATCTCTGGTACAAAATACTCTGTTTGAGATCCAAGGCATGACAAATTCCCAAATCGTCCATCCATCAAAAATGATAACCTCAATGCGCTGAACTGGGGAGGTTTGGAGAAAGTTGAAGTGGCAATTGTTTAAATTAAGATTCAAAAGCTATTTTTGGGTAATATTGAAGTGTTTCTTGCTTGTTTTTCATTTTTGTTATATAATTCAGGCAATGCTCAAACAAATATTAATATATAGTTTCGTCAATCAAAGATTGAGTGGTTTTTAAAAAAGTACATTTCAGTTGATCTTGAAATTGCCTAGGTATTATAACGTGATCTGCAGGCTCCTAGACAGTGGCAATGTTGCCAGGTAGAGACAAGCCTTATAGATACAGTCGCAATATTGACGAGCACAGAGAAGTTGAGGTAAATAGCAATAACGTTGCAGGGCAGGCTTAGTTTATACACGCGAATGAGAACAGTTCTAATAGAAATGAAATCACGGGAATAAAAATATACTTTATTGTGGGATTTGATAACGAGACGAGCAACACGGGCGCGTCGAGCCAGCACCATTTTTGTATGAAAAAAAAACCCAAACGCGACAGAGGTTGGTTATCTTGGTTTTAAACGGAGACTCGGTGAACGACAATGGAATACGACAAACATTATAACAATACACTAAATGGGTTGAAATATATGTAGTTTGATCTATTACAATAATAATCGCAGTCTATCGCGTTGAAGCGGTATATGGTCACTCTTTCAAAGAAGTTTAATTTTTAAAGTAAGTTTGGAAGCTTGGAAGCTAGCTGGAAACATCGAGGGGCATATTTAGACATCGAGATGGCATACTAGTTATTAAGCCCAAGGACATAAAGCATTGAAAACAGAAATAACTTAAAAATGAATTAATTTCTTTCTCATTTAGTCACCGTTATAACCTTACTTCATCAAAATACAAGAAGCGCTTTATTTGTCCAACACACGTGACGTCTAAAATTAGCGCGTGGAAAGTATTTCAGTGCCGTTTATCGTGTTCTAATTAGTTCTCCATGTTGACACGAGTGTTGACTTGGGAACCTAATCCCTCAAAGATCGGGCAAAAATTCATCCGGAATCATTCAGCGCCACACAAGATCGATAAACAAAGCAATTTCCAGGGTTAAATCGTAAATTTCAGTCAGTCAGAGTGTGTACGAAGAACAAACAGAATCTCGTAGATACGAGTGATATTCGAGGGGGTCACACGCATGACTATACAGTGTGTGGACAAGCTTTACACTGCGAGTACACGTCGTTGAGTAGTGGCGGGGGCAATGATTTACTCCAGGTCGACTCAGTTACAGACGGCGGAGCGATGTCTTTCGTTCATCGGAGAAATAAAAGCTTAAAGTTGGTCTCTTTTCTTTATTTGTTTTTGTCTTTTTTGAGACGGCTATATTCGTATCTTCCGGATGTTGTTCAGTCGAGTACACTTTGCACAGTAAAGAATGTAAAACAACTTTTATAAAGTCTTACTGCTTTAAAGAAATTATGGCGTTATTTGCTAAGTACGTTCTGTCACCAGACCGCTGCATCTCATCGCGAAATGTCGCGAGACCTGGAGGTCTCGCGATTGCACGTACCAGTCGAATGCCAGGCGTGCACTTTAAATTGAATTAGGTTTAGTTTGTGACTTTTGTCCGCTTCTGCAAGACAATGTCCTATAAAAGTCCCTCAGCCACGCAAGATTGTATCACACACAGAACTTTTGGTAAGTGTTCTTTCTAAGCAAGGCACGAAATCGAGAAACTCCATTTTGGTTTACGTTAGTGAAAAGACCGTCAAAATTATTCTAACCCTGACTGATGTCACGTGATCAACTGATCCAAATGACAATTCAGGAAAATTGTCAGGCAAACACATTAAGCTTAAAACACTTCAACTACCAAGTTGTGGATTACATTGCCAAACGTTGAGTATTCTTAACCCTGGCAATTTTTTTCTGAGCCCTCCGTCGTTGCCTGGTAGGCCTGAAGCAGATACGTCTCCGTGGATTTTCAGAGTAAAAAATTAGTGACTGGATCAAAAACAATATAATTATCTGTCAATTATATTCTTATATCATTCGACCAGGACCGCCACGTTGAGTTAATATACTGGACTTACAAAAGTTAAACATTTTTGAAAGACAATCAAATTTACAATCCTTTGACCACAGAATACACTTATTAAATTTAACACTTTGTTTTGATCTTGTCAAGTATAAGTCAAACCCCCGGGCTTCGCAGTCGTATATCTCCTCGACTAATGCTTGCTTAGTAAGTTACAAGCATGCATTAGTCTGGGCAAGCTACGTTCCAGGACGGCAGCGCTGTCACTGATGATACCAAAGATGACATTTTGGCAATGGAGTGCAGAGATCGTGCGCACTTGAACACTGCTTGCTGTCTTTCACAGAGACTGTACCAGGCACAGGTGCTTGCAGCTTTGCTCGGGTAATCGATCGAAGGCCCGGGCTCGAAGCCCGCAGTGTGATTCCGAAGACCGAACCTGAGTAGAGAAGAGAAAAGCTGACTCTTTTACTACTACCCTGGTACGGCCTTCGGTCTCACGCTACGGCCTTCGATCCCGGGCCTTCGATCGGCAATCCAAGCAACGCTGCAAGCACCTGTGGTACCAGGCACCTGCTGATGTGTCTACAAGCTGGTGTTAGCAATCTTCCACAATATATGTGAGTTTATTTTAACACTTTGAAATTTAAGTTCTAAGACAGCAATTTCAAGCAATTTGGTGTTTCAAATACGACGTTATGAAATCAGGCTGAAAAATATGATTTTTTACCTTAAAGAAAAAAAAAACATTTTTGAAGTCTACAGTTGAGTATTCCTTTTTGTCAGATTTTAAAACTTGAAAAATGTAAGTTAATGAGAGAGTTTTGAAATTTTGAGATTTGAAGAAGATCAGAATTTTCCAATTTAGATCAGAAGGTGTTTCCTGCGTTGGCTGTAGCCCTTTGCTCTTTCCGGTGCATGGACTGTGTATCAACTTGAAGACAATCTAGCTTCGAATGCCGATTCTCGTGTGCGATGTAATTGTCTTGGATTCGGACAATTTACGTCATTGTGTCTTAAACCCAGCGATGGGTTCGTACTCGATGAACACGCCGATTAGACATTTACAATGATTGCGGCGATTAGGCCCGGCTCAGCAATACTACATAATTGTTACAATCAGTCATACCATTAAAATGTCGCTCTCAACAGAGGCCATCACACTCTGGCAGATAAAAATCAACATAAACAAAGAGTGAAGATTCATGGGGCTGACGTCAGCCGGGGCAAAGGTCACGGCTCCTTTCCTCTTTCGGTTCACAGCCCGAGCAGGCAGCATACAAAGCAGGGGCATATTTAACAGTAGTGGCGATGCCCTGACAAGAGGGCAGAGCGATAACACGAATCGCTATCGGTCAGATGGCTCGCTAGCTGATGTCCATTTAAGCAGTATTTATAGTCGTCAAGATAACGTCCTGCAGTGTCAATATCAAGCCAAATCTACACCATTAAAGTTGGCAGGTATGATCGTCTAAAGTTGGCTATATATCTAATTAAAGTTGAGAGATACGAATCCGAAGGATGAGACAACGCTACAGAGAAGAATAATGCGAGAATGATCTATCTGACATTTGTAGTGGAATTATATTACCACATACTAAGTCTTTTTCATAAAGCAAAACAGTTTAGCAGGTGGACTACTGTCATATGGATGTTGTCCCCTTTGTTATTTCATTAAGGGCAAAAATAACGGTTTGAATATAGATTGTAAGTATACCAATGGTAAACAAGGGTTATAGACAATAACGATTATGTAAAACTAAAAAAGTGCGCAGTTGGTGTAATATTTAGCGAACGTCTGCTTAATAACGATAGTCGCAGTTTCGTCATACCATGGATGCAAATCAATTGACATTAAGCATTACATGTCAGAGGATGAAGACATGTCAAAATGACCAGATAAACAGTTTAGAAAGTACACGGATCTTTGATTCTGAAGTGAGTACAAGCTGCCCTTGAATCACAGATATGAAATATATGTCAAATGTATAGATCGCCTCTACCTGGCATTGTGACTATCCATTTAAGACAGATTTACAATTACTGTTGATACACACAAGTGCATTCCCACCCCAAGTAATTCGTTGAGGAACTGGTACTATAATCTACAAGTTACAAAATTAGTCCAAATTCGCTTTGACTGAATCGAATGCCTTTTGACATTTAATTTTCCTGACTTTCTTCACATATCCAACTGCATGTATTCCCAATTGGTCAACACTTACTGACTTGGTACGCAATCGCTCAGTGTAAACACCATGCAAATACTTGAAATATACATACTTTGAATTGATGACAACATCGAATCATGTCTGCATGGACGGCTCACAGATAGCTCCTTTCGCGGTTATTTGATGCATAACATCCTGATATTACGCTAAATTCTGCGATCATTCAAACCGCATGAAAAGGAAAGTCGTGCGATCCCAATATAACCATATGTGAAATGATTGAACCGATTCGTGATTACGACGATTTAACTGTCAGCTTGAATATTATCAGCGATGGATGAACCGGGATCAAAGGATACAAACTATAAATGGATTGTCAGAAGTAATCTGCGACACGTTTCATTAATGCAGTGTCTATGTCCCGTGAAGTAGGAATCTCTAGAATATCAGAAATGCTGATTTTTGACGTCAAGTATCGCAGCGGCTGATTGAGTTTTCCGAGCAGAGTTAGGACAGTGGAGATGGCATCGTTGCCATGGTAATCGTTGAGTATTGATTCTGAAAAGAGCCGAATGACCTAGAATTCTACTATTCGTCGTAGGCTGATACAGACATGAGAGGTAAAAGGACATCTCAAGTGAAACATACTGGAATACTTGTATTCTTGACGCTAGACAGCTGTGAATACTTATGTTTCTTCTGTGTTTGTAATGTTCGTTATTTCATGTTTCTTCCACAAGATGGGAGTTGCTCTCAATCGAAAACCTTTGATTAGCATTGTCAGCATTTTTTGCAGAGAGCGTTTTACCTCAGCTTAATAACTAGAGACATCGTCTGTCTGTCGTCACATGTTGCGTCTTTCATGTACACCAACTAGTAGAATGTATGTGATTGAAACACCTGTCCAAAATTCCTTCGTTCATAAGGTTTATATATATATATATATATATATATATATATATATATATATATATATATATATATATATATATATATATATATAATGGTCGAAAC
>LD343755.1:231566-242840 GCA_001465055.1 Ptychodera flava
GCGGTGTACAGCTGTTTATTTGAGACATTGGCGCGTTAATTCACGGTGATAAATTGCCTCGATTTACCCCGGCAAAAAGTGCCGACGACTATCGGAACTGCGTGGTTTAATGTTGTCAGTGACAACACGAAGGAGGATTAAGTGAAGATTGATGCCCTAATTTACGGGCGATCAGAATTTTAGATTTGGGCTACTACATGATATGTTCATGTCATGCATACAGAGTCATAGTTGTAACCTGCGGATGTTTACACTAGTAAATGTTTCACAAGAAAACGAACAGAAGTAGATCATTCCGCCAAGACGATGCATTTTCATTCCATACCATGGGAGCAATGAAGGTCACATAAGTCACCGATTAACTTCGCATAGAATCCATTACTTGCACACTAAATAAACTCATACTGTGTATAGGTCAGAGGCCTTTCTCTGATTTTCTCTCTTTTATATTTTGCGGATTTTTGTTTTCTTCTTTT
The DNA here is from genome assembly GCA_001465055.1 of Ptychodera flava. Taxonomy (NCBI): domain Eukaryota; kingdom Metazoa; phylum Hemichordata; class Enteropneusta; family Ptychoderidae; genus Ptychodera; species Ptychodera flava. Next base: position 232,043 of record LD343755.1, read on the forward strand.
AGAAACTTTCCAGTGCTTGCACACTCATTCTAAATGTCAGAACACGCATAAATGTATTCCACGTGACAAGACATGTGATTTTATCGATGACTGTGGAGACAAGTCTGACGAAGAAGATTGTTGTAAGTGATGATACACTATAGCACTCAATACATATGAACACATCCCATGGCTTCACTCAACCAGTTGTCTCAATATCTTAGTTTGCGTCGTGTAGCATTCTATGATTTTATGATATATGTCATGTTCAAGGTCATCCGTAGAAAGATTGCGGTCCAACGCGATAGCGAAGGGTTTATTTAGTCAGAGAAGATATATGGGTAACTAAGGATGTAAAGGCGAATAAGGAGTCCAACAAAGGCGATACAACGATATAATCAATTATGCAATGTCAAATATTGAAGCCTGTGCTCGTTCTCCAACAAATTCAGTCAGTGTCGCTATTTCACATAAATTGACACCATCTGTGATCTTCTCGAAATTCATCTTCACTTTTCCGTCCACCAGATCGCCGTCCATGCTATGCGTATGGCGAGTTCAGGTGCGAAAATGAGCAGTGTATCTCAAGTTACATTGTATGCGATGGCATCAATGACTGTCTCGACGGCTCTGATGAAGTACAGTGTCAACAGGGTAAAGAAGTCTATTTTTTCTTTACTTAATATTTATTCATCTAAGTATTTCTCTATCAATTTATGCCTTATTTGACTCCAACGTGACTGTACAGAGCAACGAACGCCCATTCAATAAAGACAACAATGTTTGTACAATTGTCATGGCATAGAATTGAGAACTTCTCTAAATTCTAGCTATTCTACTCTGAATCGACAGCAGGCTATTTCAGTTTAGTTATCACTTCTCGGTTTCATAACCAATGTGTTGGTATGTGATTTGTATATTTTGTCAATAACATTTTATGCTTCTTTCGCAAATTGTTTTTGAGGACTTTGAGTATGTTAATAAACGGGTATGACGTAGGTCTGCAATGTCAGCTAGCTTTCCTTAGAACAATGCGACCACGTAAGAGTAAATCTTTGCTTACTCTAACGGTGACAATTTTTTGAATTTTTACACCAACATTGCTGACGTAAACATTCTGACTATACGTGTATAAATTTAGAGGATTTTGTGACGTGCTCCGATGGAACACAAATACATCGTCACCAATGGTGTGATGGTATACCTGACTGCAGAGAAAGCCATGACGATGAAGTTAATTGTAAGTATTTCGTCACTAATCGAAATCGGTGTCATAATACGTGATAACACGTAGAGTTGTCGAGGTTTCCGAAATTATGCAGCATTTTAAGACGATTTAAGTAGTTTTTGACAATTATGGCCTGACATTAACAAACTAATGACTACTATATATCTCATGTTTTGGATTCAAACAATTCTGCTTCGCACCTATGACCTGCAAGAAAATATTTGCCAACATCCGCATCATGAACTTGAAAAGTAGCGACGTATAATTGTGTCATTGAGATTTTAATTTGTCATTATTCATTAATAATAATAACTATGAATACATGGACATTACTATATATGAGAACATGTAATCAATGGATCATAAATGGATTAAATGATTATTGCAGTCACCCTTATTTAATACGGTCCCTCTGTGATTTAAGGGACGATACTTCGACGTCAAGAAACCTCGGATTAGAAACAAGATGCAATGCTTCATAAAGGTTTGATATCTGCTTCAACTTTGATCCCCAGGTTGATGGAGCGCTGTCACTGATTAAAATCTATCTGATATCATATAATAGCACATACATATATAAGCACCCGAGAGAGCAGCATTTGTTCTTTGACATTGACCTTGTCAGTTCATTTTGCAATATCTTTATTGACGGCGTTGTTCTGTTTTTCATTTACATCAACGTGGACGATACTAAGGCTATTGCGCGGAGGATGACTTTCGGTGCGGTAATGGTCGTTGTATTTCCCGAGCTTATCTGTGTGATCTCTCCTGCGACTGCGCAGGAACATGTGAAGACGAGAAAAATTGCAGTAAGAACGCTTTCTTTATTTGACTATAATCATATGAAAGTAAATAATACACTATCAAAAATAAAAGAATTGATGAGCGAAGTTCCAAAAAATACCAACCGCTTTAAAATGGCAAAATTAAGGGTTGTAATCGTTCATGTATGACATCTACTGTATGCTTTGAGTTAAGTTGTGGCTAATTTATAAATAAAAATGTCTTATCAGGGTTTTAACTTATGCGGAATTCTATTCAAAAGTGACAAAACATTTCGTACTCTTTAACAATATTTGCCTCCACAGACTCTGATCATTTTAATGTACCAATTATATAGGAAGTATGTCAATCGATTTGTTCCCTGTTCGATTCATGTCATGATGCGGGTAAACTGACGATCGTCAATGTATCGATAGTTTCTTCAGCTATAAACTTGTTGCACTTCGCCAGATTTCAATACCTTTCTAACTATCGTCATCCTTCTAAGCTTGAAGACTCACAAATGTTGAAAAACGAAAAACTTCTACAGAAACAAGAAAGGTAACATTCTAAAATGTCGCAAAACAGGTGAAAGAAATCTGAAATTTCTTCTGCATTTATAGCGTTTACTGTATCCCTTATCGTTTCTCTTCACAGCAATAATAAGTAATCTAAAACAACAACAAAAAACAACAACATAAAGAGTACATTGTCTTCTTATGGTTCCTTAATTAATGTCCCTTGTCATTTTGCAGGCAGTGGGCTATGCACACTAGAAAATCACTTTTGGTGCGACGAATTCTCGCGATGCCTCCACAAGGACACCATTTGTGATGGCAAGTTCGATTGTTTTGATTGGTCGGATGAATACGGCTGTGGTGAGTGTCAATGCTGCAGTAGTAGCTGCATGACTTATTACAACGTGAAGCTCCACCTTTAGCTGATGAAAATGTTCAACAGTTGATTCCTTGGAGAGGACTTTGAGCTAACCCCTTAAAAATAAAACCGTCCAATAAGGGGTTTACAAAGCAGATAGCTACAGTGAAGATGACAAACGATAGCTACAGTGAAGACGAGCCATGCCATGGTAGCTATCCTACTGAAACTTATTGACTCATCAAGGAGCTCTACCCTCTTCTTATATATGCATATAACAGATATATATATATATATATATATATATATATATATATATATATATATATATCACGAAAAGTCAATACGGTCCTGTACTTTTGAAAGAATGGTACACAATTATGAAAAGTGTAGCAAACTCTTGTAAGACAAGTCACGTCAATAGTGGAAAAAAAAGCTTTCTTGTTTTGACTACCTATTACGTTCCTACAGGTGATGATGTCAATTGTAGCACACATGAATATGAAAATCAAATAGAATTCTTTCGCTGTGGCGGTGTTGAAAGCGACGACGGAAGGTGTATTCCCGAAAGGGCCGTCTGTGACTACCAGCGGCACTGCATCCTGGGAACTGACGAGTCAGATGAACGTTGCGGTAAGGTATCTTACGTTACGTTTAAAGGTATACTGTCACCTGTTCCAATTTTGCCACAGTTACCATGGAAAGAGAAAATCTAACCATTCACAGATTTTCAGCGGGTGGCCGCTTTTTAAAAACAGCGCCCTCACATGGGCATTTTGAAAAACAGGGAACGCCCCTTTTAACATATATGGGCATATTTAGATTACAGGTGACTGTATACCTTTCATGTGTGATCAGCTATTATTCCACTTGCTGTCGGAAAATATGAACTCGGTGTCAAAAATGTATGACTGTCCACTGTGTGGGTTCCACTTCGTCTTTGAGTCACGTAGAGAGCAGAGAATGCATTTGTCATATAGATATATACTTCACTATGTATTGGGAAACTTCATCAGCCGCTTATTAAAGCCAAAATATGCATCAGAACGTCAATAAGAAAAAATCAAGTATCAAATATATGTCTTTAATTTATACTAATTCTATCGTCAAGTGAAAAAGGGGAAACCTTTTGTCCTACAGTCTATTTATAAAAGTCGTTTTTTCTGTATTTATTGGGACAGGTCACCCCGCCTGTATGGAAGATGAATTCCAATGCAATAATGGACACGTGAAGTGCATTCCCATTGTACAACGCTGTGATACGAACCCAGACTGTTTAGATGGTTCGGATGAAAGAAACTGTGGTAAAAATTAGTATATTAATTCGCATCCTTGAAATAGTTCAGTTTACTTGGAATTTTTCCTTGGAAATAAAACGCCTGTAACTTCCAAATATTAAAATTCAAATTCAAACACAGCTCAACAAATCGCTAAGGATGTACGAATACCAATTTTTGCTCTGCGTATTATATGTGTTGCCGAGTAGATGAATGCGTTTGGCTATATGAAAGGGAGTCCCTAATGTCAATCTGTTCTTAGACTTGCTAATATTATTCAAGACTCTAATACTATACGTTCCAAAGTCACTCTTCGATACAGCGATTACGTGTTTGTTAGTTCGTTGTTCATTTAACCGTTGACAGAAGACTATCTGTGCGACGAAGGACAATTGCAATGCAACGAGAGTGGTCAGTGCATTCACCGTGACATGCTGTGTAACTTTATCAAGAACTGCGCAGACAACTCAGACGAGGAAAACTGCGGTAAGCTTCATCATCACATTCATGCGTGAATTCTGCTTTAAGGTAGAGTACGCCTCGGGAACAGATATTCAGACGTTTACAATTCTTTTTTGACCTACCACTTGTAGGGGCTCATTTTAAAGCTCTTGGTGTAAAAAAGACTTTTCACCGTCTTAGTTTTTCGGAAATAGAATTTTTTCCATAGAGTTAACACAGGGATATCGATGGTGGCCATTTTGAATTTCAAATATCGATAAATCATCGGTAATTTGTTTCTTTAGTACCAAACCTTGCATGGTAACGCCAATTTTTATTCTTGCTTTTTAAAGAAAATGGTTGAAATATTCCTTTAGGAAAGTTTGAGCAAAACTTGAAGTCTCACTTTCCAGGTGCATACTATCTTAAAGGTATACAGTCACCTGTAATCTAAATATGTCCATATATGGTCAACCGGGGGGTTCCTTGGTATTCAAAATGCCCATGCGAGGGCGCTTTTTTTAAAAAGCGGCAACCCGCTTAAAATCTGTGATTGGTTAGATTTTCTCTTTCCATGGTAAGAGTGGGAAAATTGGAACAGGTGACAGTATACCTTTAAGTCGATTTAAATCCTACTTTTTGTATGTTACAACCGAGACATCCAGTCATATCAGACCAGGACATTCAAACCTGTAGAGTTAGAGTAAGTTTTTGGTTCGATGGGCTTTTTGTGAATATTACCACAGGAACAATAAGAAATAAACTGCACTTGTGTTAAGAGGGAATTGTTTTATTCCTTTGAATTATGAATAATCGTTTCCTAACAGTCGGCCGTTGTGTTTCGCAAAGTGACATTGTTCTGAAATCAAAGTTTCACATTGTATGGGTGTTTGTGAATCTCGTTAATATCATCGGCATCGATTCTGTGTAGTGTCTATCGTGGTATCCAATAATATGGCCACAAGTAAGCCATAGAAAATTGAGTCTGTGAAAAATAGTTTGGGTGGTAAAATATTGCGGATCGGTAAAAGGTTTCTATGTGACTTGATAGACAACAATTAACGCCGTGCATTGTCCAATAGGCTATATAAGTCACATGAATATTTATGTCGAATGTCGCTTTTGTGTTTTAACTTCCCACTTTCAGGTACGGTATTCCAATCTTATTTGTCGATTTACTATTTGTTGTCTCTGTATTAATATTCAGGTCACGTGATTCGTAACTGTACCGAAGATGAGTTTCAGTGTCGAAACGGCCAATGTATCGACCTGAGTAGACGTTGCTATTTCGATGAACTCGATGACGTGTATGGTTGCAAGGACAAATCGCATCTGATTGGTTGTAGTAAGTATATCAAAATATAGCAGTGGCCTTGAAAAAGAATCGCAATCTCGATATTACATTATCTGATCTATCTGTACTAGAGGTCAAAGGAAAATTGGAATGATTGTCTTGTCAAAGTGAATAATGCCTTGTTTCCAGTTCGCCTCAAAGGAGTTTGTGTAGGTTTAACTCATCTATTACGATTACGCCAAAAAGTTCATGCCTGACTTCAAGTTGTAAGATCCGCTTTCTTCCAAGTGTGGAATCATAGTGTGTGTTTAGTTTAAGGTAGTATGCGCCTTTAAAGTGAAAGACTTAAACTTTTGCTCAAACTTTCCTTAAGGAATCTTTCATCCATTCTCTTTCAAAATCAATCATAAAAATCGGGGGTTACCGTGCAAATATTGGTACTAAAGAAACAAATAACCCAAGATTTACCGATATTTAAAATTCAAAATGGCTGTCACCCAGTGTTCACTGTATGGAGAAAAATAAAATTTTCGAATTTCGAAAAACTAAGCCGGTAAAAAGATTTCTTACACCAAGAACTTTAAAATGAACCCCCACAAGTGGTAGATCAGAAAAGAATTGTAAAAGTTTGAGAGCCTGAATATCAGTGCCCGAGGCGCGCTCTACCTTAAATTGGAATTATAGAATCGTTTTGAATGTCACATATCCTTGATTCTTCACTAGCTTGGTATCGTTGTCTATTTCAGATGATTTTGAATGTTCTGCCGATACTCTAAAATGTCGCAATGGCCATTGTGTCTCGCAAAGTTTAGTCTGCAATGGTAACATTGACTGTGGACTTATTTGGACGGACGAGGAAGGCTGTTGTGAGTTGCCTATTTTGTTACTCTTGAACTAATGATCGATAAATTGATAACGCAGATCTTGTCAAAGGCAAACATTAGACAATATAATTATTGTATGCGTTGTGTTCTACTGGTCCAGGTTTATGTAAACCATTGAGAGACTAATTTTTCATATACAACCCTTATCATTTATATGGCACAAATGTACTAGTCAAAAGAGCCGGAAAATCGTTGTTGGTCTATGTTCTACACTTTTTGCTAGAGAAGTGTGCGTACGGTTCCACACTTCGAGAAGTCCAAGAGATTCGCAGAGATTACACACTTTTAAGCACAGTGTGAATTCTTTTCGTGTTGACACTATACGTTCTGTGTTATCTTGATATCTTGTGATATTCAAGGGATTATCAGACTATGAAACCACATGCAGCCTTTATTTTTTATTCTTTCAACAGTTCTTTCGCCCTGGATGAAAATGGTTGTTCTTTTTAGAAAGTTAAAAACGTTACCTTATCTTTCGTATTTAAGACAGGTTTAGCGCGCAAATATATAATTAATAATAATCATTGGTCATTAAACGTACATGACTTTGCCATTTCGGGGGATGAGATAAAAGTTGGTGTACTTTTTTCAACACTTGTAGCTCATATCTGTAGCAACTTGGTATGTATGTGCCAGGACGACGAAATGAACTGTGAAGATAAGAACTTGCATGAAATTCCCTACTTCATTGAACCAGGCTACATCAAACTGTAAGTAGATAACCCACTGTTCATCTTAGAGACACCATTAGAATATTTCTTTCTCGGGGAACATGAAAAGTGCGTCAGTTATGGACTTCTGTTTAATTATTTATATCAGACTGGGTTATTCAACTATTTCCCTTCAATACACTAGCTCGTCAAATATCGCTATTGTGCAAAGTATATGGTTGTTATATCGCACTAGGGCTGAGCCCATAAGTTCGCGCAGCTATAGGTAATGTCAATAAAGTGCCAGTTCACTTTTCGTAGAGTAGATTGCTTTAGGATGAATATTTTTAAATACTCCGCTTCGTCACAGGAGTTGATAGCCTCCGCAGCCTCCGAAACTCAGGGCGCGCGCTGCAGCGTACCTATGGCTACGGCGGTGACCCTTGAGGCAAGACGGCTGACAGAGGGCGTGCTGTGCGCGCACGGCTGATGCTATCGAACAGTGTTGTACGTTTTATATCATCAAAAACAAAAATACATGGGTAATTTTAACAAATATTATATTTTTTCAGTTAATAAAGTAGTTTTATAACTTTATTGCTTGCAAATCTTGTCCAGAGGTAAAACTATTGAAACTGGGCCGTGACCCATGCGATGACGCAATCAAAAGAATCATGGGACTGTAATGGCGGCAACCATGATATCAAGAATTTTATGCTTATCGTACTGCTGTGACGTATGCGTACCGGTAGATCCCTTGCGGCTTCCTTGCGCTGCTAGCTATCAATATACACCCTGCAAAGTATAGTCGTTTCTTTGATAACACGACAATATCCTGTCAGATATCTGTCAGGCATGAGTGAACGTTGTTCTATCGAGATTTGAAATCGCCACCTATAATCTTCAGGTACCTTATATGTAACAGTTCTGACCTGAGAGCGTGCATAGCGTTAAGGTATTGACATCGATCTTATTATTCCAACCGCCAATCACTATGTTAGCTGCATATTTTAGAGGTGGAAGGGCTGTCAATCATTTTCAAAAATAACAATAGATTTTAGCAGTTTCAAAATGCCAAGCAATAAAGATGACCAACGAAAATTAGTTAAGAAAGCAAATTGCATGGTTAGATCGGTTTCGAGTTGTAACACGGGCCAGGAATAAAGGACACCTTATGCAAAACAAATGATTTTATTGCTGTCGGTAGCGCTCCACAACTCGACTTTGAATTCCATCATGACTTGGCAGTTCATATGTATTGCATCGACCTATATAGTTCTCGCGAGAGTTGGCTTGTGTCAAAATGGCGGCGCACATCGATAACGGAACGGGGAGTTTAAAAGTGATCTAAAATAATCATTTTGAGCCGAATTTTCGACTAACATTTGAAGAGAGAGATTGCCTTGTAAGCAAATCCCATTGTCGAGTGGGGTTTGTGGTAGATGACATTTTATATTTTACGCAATCGGTGACAAAATAGTCAAAATGGCCAACTCCAAGTAAAGACTGGAAGTGCACTCACCTGTTATCGAAGTCGTTGGTACTGAGATTCCATACCATGCCAAATACATTGCACACACGTTATATATTATAAACCGCTCGCTTTCGGCCGCCCTCGCTGCGCTCACTATAACGTATTGTGTGGTCGACTAAACATACGGGAACCAAAAATTGACAGGTCCTTAGACCTGTCGGGGATGTAAAAATATAGCAGCCGTACGCTATTTGTTATTTATTTATATATTTTCAGAAAGCTTGGCCACAATTATCTTGGAGAGGATCCAAACTTAAGCAACTACACCTTTGCAAAGCTTGGTCGACTAACTTATCTGTGAGTATTTGTGATCACTGTGAGTAATTTTCAACAGCAAAGCTTGCCATTATGAAGACATTCTCCTTGCAAAATATACAAGCATATAATCCTTCGGTATATTACTTTCTACAATCTTTGAAACCCATACTTTCTATCAACATGTAACTTGAATATATTTTTGAGGCATAAAACCACAAAACGTATTGAAACTAACGACTGTATACGGATTTACCGATAGATTGAGTATAGACGGCTAGCCCAAATTTCCAATCAGTGTCAACTTATTCTCTGTGGTCAAGGATCCTTGACCACTTCGCATCAAGTAACTTCTATCATAACGACACCTCTCTAACATTTCCAGGGGTCTTGAAGACAATAACATCACTGATTTGAAGAGTTTTACGTTCTCAAATCTATGGCGACTGCTCACCTTGTAAGTTTCAAGACTTTATTGGCGTTTTGACGGATGTCTGTTTCTTTTTCATTTTGAATGAAAGTATTGCGAGGTGTGCGAAATTTCAATCCGCTTGAAAATTATCGTTCGTTAAGTAGTAATGAACAATGTAAGATAAAGTGTTGACACATACAATGCCATGGTATATTGATATCGCATGCTTGATTTCCTCTTACAGAAATTTGGAGGACAATTTTCTTAGCACATTACGGCGTGATACGTTCGATGGTCTGGGGAATGTACGATCCCTGTATGTGGTTTGTATTTTGTTTTCCAATAGATCTTTTTACTCTTTGGTAATTAGACTGAGAGTTTCTGATTCAATTTTAAAGATGTATTAATATTAAACTAAGATACTGTAAATTTATTGAAAGACACCTTTGCTCAAACTTCCCTTAAAGAAACTTTAAAGCATTCCCTTGGAAATCAATAATGAAAGCAAAGGGTTACGCTGCAAAATGTGGTACAAGAGAAACAAATCACTTAATTTTACCGACACTTGATATGGAAAATAGCCTCCATCCTTGCGTGGACTTAATAGGACATCTTCAAAATGAAAGAACCTTGAAAATCTTATCTATTCCACGAACTTCAAAATGAGGCTGCACAATGGTAGATCAGAAAGACATTGTAGAAAGTTAGGAGTCCGAACACATGTCTACCTTACCACAGAACCAGGTCTTGAGTATTACACATGCTTTACATCACATTATTACCAACCAATAGTTCTAAAATGTCACTATTAGCCCCTTGCCAGATAAACCAACCGATAAAACTACATTTGTAAACATGTACAATAGAAGTTATTATGCCGTAAACAAAGGTTAAGTAAAGAAAGCAATTTCTTGACTGTCAGAGGACTATTATGACCATGTGCTCGTTGAAGACTACATACAACTCACTCCACGTTGGTGATAATCAACATGTGATGACCCTATGATACGTTTCATTGCTTGATCAAAAAGTCTCCATTCATGAGACAATGGAACCTCAACTAAGAGTGAATTCCAAGTCTTAACTGTAATAGTCGGTCTCTGAATGACCTTACTTTGCGTTTGGTCTGGTTTTTTTTGGTTATTTGTTGTTTTGCTAGCGTCGTGGTTATCATAGTATTATTCCGCTCTCATCCACGCTTTTATT
>LD343755.1:247821-261465 GCA_001465055.1 Ptychodera flava
CATTAGCCTTCTTGGTTGCCGTTTTTAACATTCAGTTCCCGACATTTGAAATTCAAAGTGGCCGCTACCCCCATGTTTACTCTCTCGGGGAAAATGAAATATTCGATTGTAAAAACTAAGACTGAATTTTTCTTACTTCAAGAGCTTTGGAACGAGCCCCCACAAGCAGTGGCCCTGAAAACGTAATGCAAAAATTTGGGAGTACTGATATTTGTCCCCGAGGCGCATTTTACATTTACCTTAACATGTTTTGTGGAGTCGAGCGTGGACTTGCAGTTGACATACAAAATAAAAATCGTAAAAAAATAACAAATTACATCTAATAGCCTTTTAAAGGTATACTGTCACCTCTTCCGATTTTGCCACAGTTACCATGGAAAGAGAAAATCTAAACAAACACAGATTTTAAGCGGGTGGCCGCTTTTTAAAAACAGCGCCTTCAAATGGGTATTTTGAATACCAAGGAACGCCCCTTTGACCATATATGGGCATATTCAGATTACAGGTGACTGTATACCTTTAAGTAGAATTGGCGTTTTAGAAACACGTGACTGACTATATGCTGTTGATATCCAGACCCATCTTCATCCATTTCCATATTAATATATTTTATATTTATGTCTTTTATTTTTCTTCATGTCTGTCCAGAGATATCTCCCACAACGTCGTCATAGAAATTGATAGTAAGGTCTTCTACGGCCTTATGGAGTTGACAGAGTTGTAAGTATGGCAAACGATTCAGTATCAGATTCATTCTGTTCCTTGATATTCAGAAACGCAAAATCCCAAGTCTACGAGTTTGATTTATCGGGTGGCTTCAATATCTTTGAATTTAACCCCTTTCTAACAATATTCTGAGGGCGATTTATAGTGCTAGTAATAAAATACAGTGTCTGATGTTTCACATGTATAAAAATCGTTAAAGCATTGACAATTATGAATCTCTGTTTTACTCTTCCATGCCAGATATACAGACGAATATCGCTTCTGCTGTATGGCAAAGTTTGTGCAGAAATGCCACCCGCCGCCCGACCAGTTCTCGTCCTGTCAGGATCTCATGTCAAATGTCGTTCTAAGAGGCGGTATCTGGTTGCTAGGAGTGATTGCTTCTGTAGGAAACTTGGTCGTCGTTTGCTTTCGTCTTCGAGACAGGAGAGACAACAAGGCAAGCTTTTTCTGTCAGTTCGTCAAATTTATACGGCCATTTACAAAATTTTTCAATTGATGTTTCAATGTGTTCCCATAGTTCCATGATTAGGGCGTCAGAAAAAAGACACTGCCAATTATTCCAAGCAAGCTTGTCGACACACGATTTTCTGGCGTCTTTTTAACACAGTATTTCGCTCTCTTATATGTGTTTAGGTCTTTCGTGGATGTTAGATGTATAATGACAGCCGCACTCATCAATAAAAGTTTTCACAGTACATGTATATGAAAAATGAAATGCTCAGGCAAGGAAAAGCTAGCATTCATATCTATTGTTGCAATCATGCATACTGAAAAGAGAATCTGACAGTTAACTCGTCTTGATTTTGAGTGACAAGTATGGGCCCGGTGGACGGCTTGACATGACGCTAAAACTCACACGAACTTCACTTACCGCACATACGTCTGACAGAAAGTTGGCATCGGAATCAGAGTCAGAATAGTTTTCTCAGGTCAGGTGGAATTGAATCTTACTCTGATACTTGCAGCGTCAGTTTTGGCATCAGTCGCATCCAGTTCCGAAGATACGGCTGACGGTATGATTGACGAGACTGATAACTTCATTAAAATGCTATGAAAAGCGCGGCTGTTTTCGTCACTTCATAAAAACATATATCGCCCTTGTGCGCTTCTGAGTCGGAAGACACTGATGGCTGAAGATTTGTACCTTCAAGTTCGATTATTGTTGCTGCATATTGACTTCATTGCATGAACCCACATTCTGTTCAAGAGGGTGAAAAGCGATCGGAAACGCTGACTTTGACTCAGTACGATTCAGGTTCATATTCTACAGTAAGTGACACACGTTAATCTTTAAAATCAAGACATTGGAAATTAAAGGCCAATTAGTGCCACGTGATTATCGTTGTCATGAATTTTTAAATAACAGTTGTTTTAAACTCAACTTGCACTTTTCTCAAACATAATTTGTCCTTTAATATATATTATGGGCCGCATACATCTTTCCAACTAAAATATGAATGAGTCATGTCACAGGGCTGAATACATTGGTCAAAGTTCAATCATGAGTTGTCATACATTTATACATTTGTGGTGTTTACATACCTTACATATACTGAAAACATCTCTCTGTCATAAGGGTATATACGTATGAAGAAATGGCGATATTTGTTCTTTCTATGTACACAGTGACCAAACCTGTTTCACTTCTGGGGCGTTTTCAGTAAGATGGTAGGTCTCGTCGATCGTATCTTCGGGTACGCCTGCGGAACTGATCGGATCTGATGCTTACACTGACACGAGGAGAATTAAAATCAGAATCAGTTTCGCGCGACCTGTGAACTTGATTCTGATACAGATTCTGACGCCAACTTTTCTGACAAACTTGCCGCCGTTTTTATGTATGTGGCGAAGTTAAATGTGTTGGTCGGTTTCCTTTCAGAACATTGGATTTTGTCTGGAAATTTCTGACCACTGACATGCCCTTGCTCTATAAATAAAGAATCCCTCCGTTATGTTCCATTATCATTCTCAAATACATGTTTTTTTTACAATCTTACAGGTTCATTCCTTCCTGATAACCAACTTGGCGGTGGGGGACCTGTGTATGGGTGTGTATCTGATCATTATAGCCGTTGCAGACACTTACTACCGTGGCAACTACATCATTCACGACAAAGTCTGGCGCCAAAGTCAATTCTGCAAGATCGCAGGTTTCTTGTCGACGTTTTCTAGTGAACTGTCCGTGTTTACACTGACGGTCATCACGGTGGATCGTCTCGTCTGCATCGTCTTCCCGTTTCGCTTCAATCGCCTCGAATTCAAGGGTGCCGCCCGACTCATGGCGGCGCTGTGGTTGATCGTCTTTTTCATCTCGGCGGTGCCTCTCTTTGGGTTGTCCTACTTCACCGACTACTACGGACGCTCCGGAGTATGCTTGGCTCTGCACATCACCAACGAGAGGCCAGACGGATGGGAATACTCCGTGTTTGTTTTCTTGATCATAAATTTGGTGAACTTTTTAATTATCTTGCTGTCCTACATAGCGATGTTTATCGTTGCAAGTAAAACGCAGCAAGCTGTTCGAAACAGAGATCTGAAAACCGAAAGTGCAATGGCAAAGAGAATCACAGTCATCGTCATGTCGGACTTTTTCTGCTGGGTACCTATAATTCTTCTAGGGTTGGCATCGCTAGGGGGCGCTGTCATTCCACCCCAGGTATTTACTTCGAAGAAATCCTGAAACCTATTAAGTAATCTTGTTTCGGGCGAATACATCGTTCGACAGTTAATTTGTACTTTTAACACTTATTTTGAATATCATTACCAGCAAGTAAATAATCTAGCGAGAATTTAGGATGGAAATTTCCGGAGAAGTCAACACCAGCGTGATACTCAAATAATATTCAAAAGCCGTTTGCTTTTCTTTATAATGTATTTTATTCATTGGTTTACACACTTCCCTCTTTTGCTATTTTACTTTCCACAGGTATATGCCTGGATAGCTGTATTTGTTCTGCCTCTGAATTCCGCCCTCAATCCGGTTCTCTATACACTGTCAACTCCTACGTTTGTGAAGAGAACGAAGAAAATGGCCGATTCAATTGGAGAGTCATTCCGTTCAAGATGGCGAACCGATGGACGCACAAATAGCTTCACGGGTATTTAGAAACACATAGCGTACGACTGTAATGATTAATAGGAAAGTTGATATTATTAAACGAGTAACGATTTACATAAGTCACGCGCAGTAAATGACCTTGATCTTGCACTGCTACTCGTCGGTGTGATATTAAAGCACTAGTGACTATTAACTCTGCCAATTTTAAGTACTCTTTTCAGTGCACAAAGCATACATTGTTCTCCAAGGTTAATAAAACATCTAGTGACGGGATAGGTTTGATGCTCATTTATTGTCGTTTAAGAATCAAACATCTTTTGTTGACATTTATTCGTCAACGATTCCAGTGTGATGATGACGTACAGTTAAGGTATGATTGCTGCCTGACGATAGTACTTTCCTTTTCTATAAACGGCATAAGGCAATATTTCTGTGTCAACCCCATATCATTCGCTATGCGTTTCCGCGCTATGGGCACGTAACAAGCATGCAAGTTCATATCGTATTGCGTTGGGGCAAAACTACCAAAGATTCTATTGAACCACTACATAGTCTGTGTTCATAAGCTTCATACTGGTCAGTTCGACACTTTAAAAAGAGCAGACCAAGGTTTTTTAGTTTTCCCACCGCCGAACCAAGTTTCTGAGATATCAACTGTGTTTATTGTTACTGTGGCTTTAATTGTTAGGCATATTAACTTTCCACACAGACCATTTTCAGTTTACACCCGTATCTACATGTGGCCACTCATATGGCCTGATATTGAATCTGAATTATGTTAGGATTTATGACTACTACTTGAATACTTATACCCAATGTAGTAAACGTTGGTTACCATGTTAAGGCCGGGGATGCGAATATGTTGTTGAGAAAGGAACATGATCAAGCCGTACCGATTACAAACAAAGAACAAAATGGCCACATATGAACAAAATTTCACGTTACTGGTGTCGTCAACTGAATCTCTTGTCAATTGCCCACTCTGTTGCTCATAGTGTATGCTTTTCCCGCTCAAAATTGAAAATCAAAGCAGCGTCGAAGTACACAACTGACATCAAATCTCTGTTTCCCAAAACGTTAGTTTCAGAATCTCAGGCGAGGTCATCATTTTCATACACCGGTATAGACCGCCTTGACAGATGTGCTTCTGTTGCTTCAAGTAACTCGGCCACTGTGGCTATTCGTCTCAGATCCTTTTCCGGAGGCCATAATGGCGGCGCTGACCTCACCGGATGTTACGACAAGAGAACCGGAAGTGATCCCAGCACACGGGAAAGATGTGACAGTGGCAAAAGTGTGACTTTCGCATCAGATTCCAGAACTTGGCTAAGGAGAGCGCTTCAGGCACCACCAAAGGATATTAAAATTGTTGAGAAGTTAAGAGAGGTGATAATAGTTCTATTGTTAGATTATATGTTGAGGATATTTGTTATTTATCGAACTTCTATGGTATAAGATCTAGATAATTTATAAAAAAGAAAAACAATATAGATACAGGAAACTTGAATATGGCACGTTATGATAATTGAGGGCCTGTTTTAGATTTGTTACAGTAAATCCGTGATTGCTATCCTGCCGTTCGGAACACTTTGTCGAACAGCGCCCTCTAATTTTAATGCCATGTACAATGTCTCCCCAGAATAAATTCAAGATAGAATTTAAACCAGAGGAACAGAGTGTTGGTGCCATGATAATTGGGTTTCTTGAACTGTTTTCTGAAGCCCAAGAGAAACACTTTACCAGATTACGGGATATGTTGAAGAAACTTAGCAGCAACGATACAGCGCATGAAAATATCATCAGGATGCTATGGAGTGGCAGCGTGTCTGATCTTTTAAGCAGCCAGGCGATAACGGAGCAATTCCCTGGAGAATTTAAGTGGTAAGCGTTACTTGATTCAGCACACGTGTTTCTGCTTCACGGAAAATCGTTACAATTCTTCGTATAATTAGTGTTCATCATGGCGTCAGCGGTAGTGTTGCTCTACTCGGAGCACGTGATTAATATGCTGAAGGTCAACACGGCTTAGTATTGAAGACCATTTAGGAATTGAGCGATTTTTCTTGCATTGTATGTTTATCCGAAAAAGTAAGCTTATGTATTACTGATAGCAAGACGATATGTTGTGCGAAGGAAAAGTAATTTTTATTAGCAGCATGTTTTAGGTTTAAGTTTCAGTGTTTTATAAAGTACGTGATTGTGCAATATTTGCATGCATGATTTTATCACAACAATAAACCCAAAAGTAAGTAGATTTCTCTCATTCTACAGTTCTCTTTGGTTCTACAAACTACAGTGATGGAGCGCGCCCTCTGTGATAAGAAAATTGCCGCATACTTAGACTTTATTTATTTATTTTCATTTATTTATTTATTTATTTATTTATTTCGAGAACCAGCTCATACACCAAAAAACATACCGTGTTCAAAAAACATACAGTGTTCATCCGGTTTTTAGGGTTCTACCTAAGTCTAAGTTCATTATGCATCCCCTCCCCAGCTGAGTTATTTTTTATATTTATGTACAACTAAATCGCTGCTACTAACTTCTCAGTGCATCTGCCTTGCACAGATGTCATCAGTCCTAATTTTACTTGAATTGCGGTTTCTACAGGGACGAGATATAAACAACTTCTAATCCACTCTCTTCCCATAAGGTGCATCTGTGTAGAATACATAGAGGGCGTTACTTTGAAGACTTTTGCCAAAGACAAGATTGACACCAGAGAGCTTAGTCGCATAGTTATCCAGATTGCCAAGGCTTTGGATCATTTGAGAAAGCATAAAATTGTTTACAACAATCTTTCAACGTCATCTATAATTATCCAGAGAGTTGGACAGGTGTGTGCAGAAACTTTCAATTGATATCATGCGTGTATAAAGAATTCCTTGCTATTTGCAAAATGTAAAATCCTCCGTGTTTTTTAACCACAAGGCTTACATCAAGTCTCTTCATTTGTTATTCTGCCACTACAAGGTAAAATTCCTTACACAATTGCCGTAAAAGGAAAAGTATATCTTCCGAGCTGAAACCATTGGTTGTTGAATATGCATATCATTAGCATCTGTATTTCAATTGTCTATGATGCTACACATTCAATATGAGGGGGGCATAATTTTGGTTAGTCTGTCCAGAAAACTTTTTCGGCCTTTATCTTTTTGGTTTTTTTTTCAATATTTTGTTGTTATATCTCGATAAATGTTAATGAGATGCCTTGTGTCATTTCTGATTTGCTCTCATTTCAATCGTCAAAGACACGAACGAAGGACTCAGTTGTCAGGCTCACTACTGTGATTGGAACTAATTTGGGATAATTGGATCTTCGTATTTTTCAAATTTCTCAAAAGCGTTAGGTGCCATATAGCTGAATGTTGCAATATTACGAACTACTCATAAAAAACAATTGTGTAACTTAAAGGGACATAAGCTGTAACTTGTGGCAAGTTTTTCAGTATTCTGCTTCTGTATATCTACTACCGTGTCTGACCCTAATCCGTTTGTCATGCTGAAATTTCGAGCATTCTTCCCGTCAACACAGCTTGTATGTGTGTAGTGATCATTGTTTATTGTTTACAAATGAATTCTAGTTCGGACTTGAATACAATTTTCAACGATAACAATGGGGATTGTGCTCATATAGGTTGTGTTAGTATGCAAATACTTGGCATTAAATTACAGTTAGTTATTTAATGCAGAAAGTGTAGGAAACCACAAAACAAAAGTTCTGAAAAAATAGCCAAAAGATACAGCTTATGGAGCTTTAAAATAGAAAAGCAGATGAGCTTACGTTTGCAGATTAAAACGACCTTACTTCAACATCCAATTATCCCAAATTAGTTCCAATCGTGTTACACCAACCGACTAAACATATCAGAGTGCCGCCGTACTTGAAATCGTAATGTTTTTTGTTAAGGTACGGGAAAATATCAAATAACTTCACTTTGCCCCCTCAATTTTAGGAATCAAGCAGGAAAGTGCGACCGATTTTATTTGATTTTTGCAAGGCCGTCGACCTGTCTGTAGCGCTCTCTACCGACTCGGAGGATGTCGACCATATGAATGATGTTATGGGAATTGCACGAATGCTCAATGACCTTTGCACAACTGTAATGGTTACAACTGATTCAGAAGACACCGGTAAACATGTTTTCAACGTTTTACTGCTGGACGTCTATTCGGTAACAAACGATAGTGTTGCGAGTTCTATCAACGCCGGCTATAACGGAATATCAAATTTATCATTATCTGTCAAAGTGAGGTATAAGTGATTCAACACGCATGTCTGTCTTGGGCCGTAATATACTGAGTCTGCATCCTAGCATTTAACTTAGATATGATCATGTATACTGCAAGTATGACGGAGAAAAGGCATAGATTCGCGTTACAAGTGCTTTTGACCCGATTGGCGCCCCTTGGCGACGAGGAAATATATCATGCCTTCTGGTCAAATAATTGACATTTTGTTTTATTTTCTCTTCATCTCTAGACTATGAAAGAACGCCGTTGTTTCCAATGTCACAAAGTGTCAAAAGAAATGGACTTAGGGTGCGTATATTTTTGTAATCATTGTTTTCCTATTGTTATGCTTTTATTTTACAAAATACATTCGTATATATCAAAGGATTATATTCAACTGCAATCGCAGAAAAAAGTAATCGGCAATATAGTCAACAGTAGGTAAATTGTGTGATTATTCTACCATTCTCTCAAGTCTTAAGTTTTTTCTTCACAAAACGAGTTACTTATTACTTATATGTTTGTATGTTTCTTCACAATAGGCGGATGAAGTTCTACGCATGTGCATTACAGAATGTGCCACCGAACCACCATCGGCTTTTGATATTCTAAATCAACTGACATCGTTGATGAGTGACCCTGATATTGTCTATTACGTTTGACGTGTTCATTTCACTGTGATTTGTACATAGTATATCACAAAACAGATATTTATTTTCTTAAATTGAGTATATTTGAAGAATGGAGACTGTATCAGTTAGGAATTGAAGATGCTATTCGCTCTAAGTTGGTTCCGATAAGGAATGGTTTTCGAAAACACTTCTTAATTTCGAAGAAATCGCTTACACAGGGTGTTCAGAACAATGCTCAAGTTGTTTTTTTTAAAATAAATATAACCCAAAAAGAGGCGTTTTCTTGAACGCAAGACGTTTCTACACACTGTCTCCGAAATGTGGTCGCCAATTTCTTGGATATGTGAACATGGCTACTGAGCTACGCAAACTGGAGAGTTTGAATATTTGTCAAGCATGCCTCATCCGTTGCGGTTTCTGACATTCAAGCAATGCTGGAAGGTGATGTGTACCTGAGAAAACGTCAACTTGGATGAGAACAATAATAAATTTGGAACGAATGAGAATATTTCATCTGACTACCGACATTTCGAATATTTAAGTGACAATGCAACCCGTGTATAGGAATTGGTTTATTAAATCTTTGTGTTTTACAAATATCGTGTCAATCGTTACGAATTAGTTGTTGGTGCCATGCTGGTAGGCTCGGATAAGTTATGTATATGAACTTCGAAATTTAGTTAAAATGACAGATGAATGGCAGAAAATAAAACAAATTAAATGAACATGGCTGTTTACATTTTTTAACTCAAAAAGAGTATTAAATGGTAAATTAAACATTTGCTCTTTTGACTGTAATACAACAAACAAGCTCAATTTGGTACTATTGTACTCATGCAAATCAATAATACGAAGGCCAAAAAATTGTATCTGGTCCTTGACTTTCATCAAAAGTGATGCGATGGCGCGGTTTTCTTTTTCTTCTGCTTCTTTTTTCCCCTTTTTGTTCTTTTATTCCTAACAATGCTGGTTTGACACTATTGATGCAACAGCTGTTGTCTTTTATCACTGGCTGCATAATACTTCCATTTTCCTTTTTAGCATTTTTAGACATGCAAACAGGGATATCAAGGATAGCTGTACTGATGAGTTTTTAACACCTCCCAAAAAAAAGACATGACGGGCAGGTTCTGAAATGACGCGGGAGGTGACCAGAAACGATCTCTCTTTTTTCGACCTAATCATATCATCCACATGCAAATGAGTAATTACCACGCTTTCATGAATAGAAAGCATTAGAGTATGAAAGCGTTGCATTTACAAATCAAAAAATTAAAAGCGAGCGTGGCTACACTCATCTGCCTGCGGAAATTAACCAGCTAAGTGAAAATGTAGTACCCTGACTGTTAACAAGCATACTTGAAAAAATAAAGGGCGATACTCAAAGAATCAACGCTTATCTATGAGCCAGGGCGACAGGAAAGCCAACATTTAACGGGCGATGAAGAGACGAGAATGTTAATTTCGCTTTCTTCTCGCTCGAGCAGATAGATATACGTTAATTATCAGCGGGAAGCCCTTAATTCCTATTGTAACATCAACTCGTCAAAGAAAATCCCCATTTTGTGCGAGAAAACCAGCTTGCTCTGAAACTCGATAGATTATCACATATTAAATATGTAGAACTAAGACGGATATATGCCCTAACTATGCAGTTTGTGTCTTCGAGGGTCGAAATGTCATGTTTCCGTATCGTCTCTTCATAAATTTGTACAAATAAGCAGCCTATGAAACATCTAGATATTGTCGGGACGACTTTTTGTCGAAAATGGTATAACTGAACAGAATAACTGTGTGGTACGTACAATAATGAGTATGGTCTGTTCGCTTCAGTCAGTATAGAGTCATCGTAAACGGTATTGAGATTGCGCTGATTTCCGCGTTTACGTCATCACATACCATCTGGTTGGGTGAAAATTAGAACACTTGCATTAGTCCAAAAAACTTGAAGTTGTTCTTTCTGATAAGATGACAAACACCATTAAGGACTGAACAGTCAAAGTACCACTAAGTACGCGTGTTTTATTATGGATGACACATGGGATTATGGGTGACGTAACTATTACAAGCAGTTGCAGACATTATTATGTTAAAGGCATCGCATTTTCCGTATTGTGTCACCCTTCTTTTCTCTTCTGTCTCAGTCTCTGTCTCTATGTGTCTGTCTGCCCGTCTGTCTCCGTATCTCCCTCTCTGTCTCTCACTCCCTCTCACTCTCACTCTCTCTGTCTCTCTCTCTGTTTCTCTGTCTGTCTCTGTTTTGCTCTCTCTCTCTCTCTCTCTCTCTCTCTCTCTCTCTCTCTCTCTCTCTTTTGCGCGAATTATTTATCATCGAAGACACCACCTGTATAATTTGTATTACGTAGATTCAAGTTTCCAACTGTAAACTTAAAGATGAATCGCTTTGAAATTTGTGTGGCCCCTTCGAGTCGTCACACTTGCGCAAGTGTCTATATGTATCTTAGACTATTTTTTATCACCGATAATGTGAAAAAAAAAATCGGCCAAAGTTAATTGTGAACAACATGTCCCTGAACAAATCAATTTGGATTAAATATCTTGTGTGGATAGGCATCGAACTGAATGGAAAAATGTGCGTAATTGAGTAAAGACGAGGAATTGTGGTGACAATACCTAATGAACGTGTATGAAAACAGGTAAATATGTTAACTAGGTAAGGCAGTAGTGCTGGTACTACTGAATACAGCATTTTGTGCAGACTTGATGATTTTGTAAAACCATTATTAGGGAATTATAATTTAATAATCCTTCGAATACAGATTTGTTGTGTCGGTCAAGAATCTGAGATTACAGTCTATTGTCTATTGTCGCAACAACTACACAGCTTCCGGCATCGAGAGTAGCACAATAAAGCCATTGCCACTATGGTCGACAAAATAATTGCGCAATTTACCCGAGCGATTTTTACAAATCATAAAGGACAAGATGCAGATTTTTGTACGTGTCAAATAACAGAAAATGTTTAACTGAAGTATTTGTGTCATAAATTTCTGATCTGTCGAAGACATCATCCCTCACAAATTAGCCTCGACATATAATAAAGAGTTGTAGAAGCATGTCTATTGAACATACAGGAAACTGGAGAGGCAGTGGTACCGGAACTGCTGAAAACTGCGTTCTGTGTTGACTAGATAATATTGTGAGATCACGATGAGAGTAATATGAAATAATTCGCTGTAGGAAATTTGGAAAACTTCAACTTCCGCCAGTAATGTTTACGTCATGCCAATTAAGAATCTGAGTCCAATGAAATTGATATAACAGGATATTGTTGTCACAATTACATAGCGTATAGCATCTTAAGAAAACACATAAAGAATTTACCAGCCACTCACCTTGAAATTAAACTACTAAAAAAATTGAAACAAAGTCATAAAAGGCAAGACGCAAATGTATTTAAGTATCAAATATTCAAAATTGCTAAGTAACAACTCTGTGTTTTGTGAAAGACGTCATCTCTCACTGACAAGCGCCCTCGAAAGAGAAAGTCACACTGTAATTAATACTTGAAATCACTGTTCCTTAAAACAGAATACCTATGAGCCCACCACTGGCATTGTCGATGACAATATAGTCAACGTATTGGGTTTAAGGAAACACCCATACCATAGTAACTGAACGCTATACTGGCAATGAGAACTACACGGTATGCGATTCAAAGGACCAACGTGGACATACACATTAACAATGCCGTCAGGAGTCAGGAGTGGTCGGACCAAATTGACGGCTCTTGGACACTCTAAGTGATGTCAAATTGAGTGGATAGGAGGTTGAATGATATCCACAGGAATGCCACTTTAATTCCATGATTAATCAAAATTCCATAGGGATTGAAAATTGGAGGACAAGATGGACCCATCCCTAGGGTATAATGAGAAGCGGTCTGACCAAATGGACGAGTATTGCGCATGGAAAGTAATGTTTGTTTATCTGTTGTCTAGGATTACAGGGTTGCTTGAACACTAAATTAACCAACTTTGTCACAGTGACGACAATTCGTAGAATCGCCTTTTAATAAATCCATCCCTCATGATATAGTGTAACATGTTAAGACTCTCCAAGGATACTACTAAATGTGTCTGAAAAGCCTAAATGGTAATTGCGTACTTAACACGATTGAAACTAATTTGGGATAATTGGATCTTCATTTTTTTTCAAATTTCTCAAAAGTGTTTGGTGCCATATAGCTGAATGTTTCAATATTGCAGATTACTCATAAAAACAAGTGTGTAACTTCAAAACAAAAGCAGATGTGCTTATATTTGCAGGTTAAAACGACCTTGCTTCACCATCCAATTATCCCAAATTAGTGCCAATAGTGTTGACTTGTAAGTAAATATGCATATCTATATTTACGTTTGTTCAGATTGTAGTGTTAAAACAACGTCATTCATACCGAGATATATATAACGCAAAATTTTCTTGTATTCAACTTATTATGATTTGATCTTAACTCCTACAATTATGTTGTGTGCAATGATTCTGTTTCAAACTCATTGGGTCCCTTTCCATCGAGCTTAAGTACAACCCTTACGAAACTGAGTAAACGTTGGCCTCATTTTCATTAAAACAGTTTTTCCTTTGACAGGTGTGTCACGACCGATGAGAAAAACAAATTTTCTGGGCAGGATGTCTGTCTAATAAAGATCACTTAATACACCAAACCATTTCATGAAGAGAAACTAAATGACACATAAACAAAAAACAGATTATAGGAATAACTTTTATTTGAGCGTCACAAGATAATGATTGGTTAGTTAAAAATAATGCAAAACCACGACAAAATTCTTCTTTGCGCTTAAGCCTCTTTCTTGATTACACACAGGGGTTCCCATGCATGCCCAACAGTCTTAAGGTAGCAACATACCTTTTAGACACTTTCAGATTTTTATTTTTTTCTCAATTGAACACGTCCCAAACCCCAATAAAGTATACATTTTCTGAAAGCTATGATATAGAGCTATCCGA
>LD343755.1:271116-281583 GCA_001465055.1 Ptychodera flava
CGTCTTCGAACAGCATTCCAGCGCCCGGCCTGGGACCAAGCATCTTTGATGGATAGGATACCTATCATCCTTACTAAATGTAGCTATGGTAGTAGAACCTACGCAAACGACAAATAGTTATGCCATTGCCTTGGCTAAGCGTAAACCAAATGCTCCGGTAAGGCAGTTACAAAAGCAATATTCTGAAAAAAATTGCACCGCTCTTGTTGTGATCGCCATTTATTTAATGATACAGCTGATTTTTTTTTTTTTTTTTTTTTTACGTAAACCCTCTCACTGCATAAAAACGCTATAATACTTACTGTATTAGCATGAATTATTGCCTGTATTTTAGCTGAATAGTGCATATACAGGTGAATACAATTAATAATCCATTGCTTGTATTCAGAAAGCCTGTATTCATGTGGATTCATGTGAATTCACGTGTATTATTCTATAATACAGGCAACTCATTAATGTGAATTTATCTGTATTATTGCGTTTTCATGCGATCTGCTCATTGAGCTTCTATGCCAGTTGAGGAGTCTGTTTACACATTGGTAAAACAGTGTTTTACCTCAGTCGTCCAATCAGAACGACGCATATTTGAATGATCTCGCCAAATTTTATAGTTTAAGGGGTGAGAAGAAAACTCACGCTCGGCTTCTGTCGGACCGTGAAAGTAAATAAAGTGATAAAGCAAAGGATATAAATCGCGTGACCTAGTTGTAGAATATGTTATAGATCAACTTCAGACGACTACCACATCCACTCATATCTCGACGAACCAGTCTACTCTGAAGATTTAATATACGTCTTCGACTGTACATGATATAACCCAAATAGAAATAAAAAAGATCTAAAAGTCAGTATCATAAAAGCTGAACAAATAAGTTACCAGGTCCAAGGAACAAATAGAAAATGGCAGTAACAATGGGGAAATCTTGAGCCATTTACGTAGTTTAGGAACCACATTTCCAGAATGGTAAGCGTATCCAACTAGCATGCTACATCCGTCAAGATCGACTCACAGTTACAAATTTCATGAAACCTGGTGAAGCCAGCGAATCATTGTTTTGAGTCAAAGCCAGGTATACTGTCACTAATCATTTGAGAAATCGATAAGTCATATTCGATACAACATCTCCCTATGTACCATAGTAGTTCGTAAATGTTAGCTCTGAAATACTTTCGAGAATCCGTAATACACCAGTTTTTTGTGACGAATGGCTATGTCTCACTCGAAGGTGGTCATATGTGTCATGTGCGTTACTGTTTTTGCGATTGGCTGAGCCCAAGCATTTGAATAAAGATTGTAATCACTGATTGATTGATTGATTGATTGATTGATTGATTGATTGATTGATTGATTGATTGATTGATTGATTGATATGACTTCCAAGCTCTATTGTATCTAAGGGGTTGTAAAATGTATGCAACATAAGCTGGAGTAGAATTACCTGACAAAATGGGAAAGATTTTGATTTGTTGTGATCCCTGGAATCCTCTATCTAAAACAAAACGAAAGTTAGCCCATGTCTTTGCATTTTTGATTCCAAATATTTTAACTCAACATCACTTTGTAAAGTCGTCCCAAATTACAAGAGAAAACAAAGAGATGAGATGTAAAATAGCTCCCTGACGGATGGATCGTCACGAGGTATCTCATTCTTTTAAATTTATAAATGTATGCAGGACTTAATTCATAACACAATGCTAAGCAAGTGTATGATTATGTAAATTAGCTTTATAATCAACATGTGCAATGAGGATCTGACAAAATGTCATTTTTTAAAATTAATTATACAGATCGATTTGCACGTCCGCTCCTAAAATGAAAAAGGCTCAATAAAACCCTCGTATTGTTAAAGGTATACTGTCACCTGTTCCAATTTTGCCACAGTTACCATGGAAAGAGAAAACCAGATCACATATTTTTAGCGGGTGGCCGCTTTTTAAAAACAGCGCCCTCATATGGGCATTTTGAATACCAAGGAACACCCCTTGACCACACATGTGCATATTTAGATTACAGGTGACTGTATACCTTTAAAATTCGAAGTAATAAATATTTTCATTTAAAGGTAGCCATCTTGTAAAGTTCGCCGACGATAGCTCTCTGCTTTCACTTCTACAGGGATCAGAGTGTCATCATGGTCCCGCTCTTGGCGAATTTTGGGTCGTGTGATAATTCCTATCTTACTTTAATGTTAAAAAATCTAAAGATACGGTAATCGATATTTGGAGGCAAGAACGCAACCCTCCGACACCCATTGTTCACGATCAAGAAGTTGAAACTGTCTCTAAGTATACCTACCTTGGTTTAATACTTGATAAGACATTAAAAGGGGATTTAATCACCGATGCTATCTTGTATTTTTACGGAAACTGGTTGATGGAGAAATCTTATCCCTTTTTTATAAAACTTAAATTAAAAGCGTTATTTCATTCTCATTAAAATCTCCTGACTTCAAAATGTGACAGTCAAAAAACAAAAGTTCAGTCATAGGATGGTGTCCCTTTGCTAAAAATTAATTGGAATGCCCAAGAGAAGTCTGTCATCATTTTATAATTAGCAAGCACTAAGAAAAGCCAACCGAATTGTTTCATCTAGTTATGTTATGTTATATGTTATGTTATCTTTATTTATTTATTAAAGTGTCATGTGTGGACTTATATAATGCCACACCCAGCCCCAAGGGCTTACAAGACACTGCAGTAATACAGTTCTTTAAGTTATGAATAAATAAGCGTAAACATACTTAAACATTATACATAAATTCCTTTCTCTTACAAAAAGCATTACTTACAAAGTTTGCTAGATCTACAGGCATGACTTTCATTAAAAATTCTAGATTTTCTTCGTCGCCCTTTATGTCAAAATGTGGGAATATTTCCATTGCTTTTGAAAACAAAGACTCTCGAAGTTCACGATACAATCCACAATGAAAAAGCAAATGTATCTCATCTTCAACTGCGTCTTTACAGAAATCGCATATTCTTTCCTCCCTATCTATATTTGAAAATCTACCTGTTTCAATTTTTAAAGAAAGAATACCTAGCCTGAACTGTGCTAAAAGTGATCTTTTACAACGTGACAAATTACCTGTTAAGTAATTTTCCAGAGCATAATTTTTTTTGAATGTAATGTATGTTTTTAACTTAGGTTTATCTTTCACCTTAATTTCCCAATTATTGCTATGAAATTTTTTTAGTTTTTCTTTGACAAGTGCAACATTACATGTCTCAATGTTATGAAAAACTCCTTGTAAGCCAATTTCTGAAAATAATTTCAAAATATCCTCAGCCCAATTTTTGGAATTGAGCCTATATTCCCATAAGAAAACTTGTTTAGTTATCCTATCATGTGACACTGATAATAGACGGTTCCATAGTCTGACCATATTCAACTGGTGCCTTAAAAGACAACTGTCCTAGCCCATGTCGCCATTCATGGCACGTATGAGGCAAATTTGTGAACACCGAGAAAATATCTAATAGCCCGATTTTGAATAGCGTCACATTTCGGATTTGACCTGAAGCCCCTAATGGCAGAACAATAATCCAATATTGGGGCAACACATGAATGAAAAAGAGTAGTAAAAGTAGTATAGCGGAAATCTTTAAAACTGTGTATTTTAGAAATTACAGCACCGAGAGCTCTGCCTGCAGCATTTGAGAGAGTTTCAGCAGTAACATCAAAATCTAAAAAATCATCCACCTAAGTACTTATACTTAGATACAACATCTAGGTCTGCATTACCATATTTGAAAGAAAAGTTTGTTAAAGGTCGGCCTTTGTTTCTGAAATGAACAATTTGCGTCTTTGATTCATTTACCATCATTCGCCATCTCCTACACCAATGGTGCAAATGATCTAAAACTTTTTGGAGGTTTGCCTCATTTTCGGC
Organism: Ptychodera flava; assembly: GCA_001465055.1. Classification (NCBI taxonomy): domain Eukaryota; kingdom Metazoa; phylum Hemichordata; class Enteropneusta; family Ptychoderidae; genus Ptychodera; species Ptychodera flava. The sequence goes on from LD343755.1 coordinate 275,007, forward strand.
TAAGACGACAATGTCATCGGCGTATAACAAAATATTAACCAGAGACTCCCCTACCGGAATACCCAGGCCTAGATCGTTGATCTCAGTAGCCAAATCATTTACAAAGATTGCAAAAAGTGTAGGCGATAACACATCACCTTGTCTAACACCATGAGATGTTGAAAACCAAGGTGTCAAAATCCCATTTAGATTAATACAGGAAAGTGGTCTACTATACATACTTCTGATTGATTCGTAAAAAGGACCATTTATACCATTGTGTAGTAATTTAAAGAACAATAGATCTCTATCAACCCAGTCAAATGCTTTTGTCATATCAATAAACGCAGAAAAAGTAGGCAGATCTTGTGCTTTTCTATTTCATATAATAGATGTAAGTACATAGATGTGATCAATACATGCTCTTGTTTTTCTAAACCCATTCTGTTCATCAACAATGATGTTTTCTGAGTCAAGACAATTAGTCAATCTGTTGTTCAATATTCCTGAATATAATTTACTGACATTGGACAAAAGACTAATTCCTCTATAATTCAATGGTACTCGAGGATCTGATAAGGAACTTTTTGGAATTGGCTTGATAATTGCTTTCCCCCACATTGTGGGGACTTTACAACAGCTAAAACATAAACGGAAAAAGTGACATAATAAATGAATTGCACGCTCATTTTTTAAAATTTCATATGGTATCTTGTCAGGACCAACAGCCTTGTTACGCTTTGAGTGATTTATCACTTTAACAACTTCATCTAACGATATTTCAGCATTCAAAAAGTTATAAATGCTAGAACTGTTCGCACTACACATATCGTCAAGATGAATTTTTGTATTTATAACACTTGCATAAAATGACTCATCAAAATCAAAATCCGTATCGCCGATTGTAAGATTGTAAAGGCCTTCAAAATCACTTTTCCATTTTTTCAATACTTCGTTTAAATCACATATGACAGAATCATTATCTCCATAAACTTGCATTGGAATGTCTTTATTTACTTTATGGCCCAGTTTATTGATATGATGCCAAAATTCCGTGGGATTTTCAGTATTCAGGCTCTCAATATTTGTCATAATTCGTCTGTAATATGCCCTTTTTTCGTTTCTGTATTTTTTATCCAAGCTTTGCTGAGCTCGTACAAATTTTTGTTTGCTTTCCATATGATCCCTTTTTGACTGTGACCTACAACTCAAAAAATATCGTTCCATCGTCCTCATGACTTTCCAGAGATTGGTTAACTCATCGGTCCAAAATGGCTCAGAAATTTTCAGTCTCTTGGTGGACAAAGGGACATTTCTATGGTCAAGTTTGAGGTCCATTTCATGAAAAATACAGTCACAAAATATACTATGAGTGTTATCAATATCCAATTGATTTCGTCTGCTTGCTTGAATGATATCAATAATTTGAATGAACGCATTTCTGTACATATCAGAATTAAGAAAATCTACCGGAATATTAGAGACATTATACTTTCTCTGTCGTTCACCATGAACAAAGTTACTTGGCTCATCAGAGTGAGACGTATAAGTAACTGACTCTGAAGTTGTTGAAAATAGAGCAGAGAGTACAGAATGATCGGGAAATGCACGATCACTTAACATACCATGAAGACCATAATTATCAAATGAGTAACTGGTAATACATGAAACTCCTTACAATATTTTACATTCTCATGCGGTAAAATAAAATAATCGACAACAGCTTTGCCTTTGTGAGAAATTGACATGAAGTTGTTATTTTCTGGAGACACTCTACCATTCAATATACATGACTTGGTGTCCTTCAAAAATTCCAATAAGCTTGCGCCATGCTTGTTTACAGTATTGTCAAGATGAGTTCTCTTATTTATATCGTCAACATCCGGAATGTAATCTAATGAAGAACCAACACTAGCATTTAAACCTCAACAAATTATAACATTACCAACTTGACAATTCATATATAATTGACAAATTAGATGGCTAAATAAAATTCGTAGAGCCTCTTCCCCAAGATGAGTTTTAGGGAGACAAGTACCATGTGTAAATTAGAAAACTATAATCGGTAAACTTGTTTACAAACTTTAGACCAAGTATACCATCGTGAGATTTATCACAGATCGAAACTGAATATGAAGTAAATAAATTATTTTTTACGAGAATGCCCACTTCACCTGATGCACGAATAGCATCTAGTAATTATATTTCATCGACAGAGTTGGACAAGCTCCCTTCCGGTCGGCGTTTCAGATACCCAGCATGCAGGTCTAACCGGCGCAAGCTGTCATTCATTCCCACCGCTGTGAAGTTATTAAATGATTTGTTAAGTGTTCTTTGTGCTTCTTTTAGTCACCGTTCTTTGTCTATGTACTTTCTGCATCTTTTTGATAGTTTGATGTATTGAATTTGAGCCACACTTTTTAATAGCCCACGTTTTGGATGAATAAAATTATATTGAATTGAATTGAATTGAATTGAATTGCATTGCATTGCATTGCATTGAACTGAATTAAATTTAATTAATTTAATCTTATTCAATATGATTTAATTTAATTTAGTTTAATTTAATTTAATTTAATGAATTGAAAAAATCATCAACATTTTATTTATGAAAGAAACAAAATGAAGCGTTGTCTTCTGATGTTAAATCCTAAATGGTCGCTGGCAAATAAGGAGCTGGACAAAATTAACCAAAAGACAGAACATCTGATTGAAGTTTTGCGTGCACTGCGTCTCCTTGAAAACAACGTCATGGGGCACCAAATATATTGGAATGACATGTGTCTTAATTGGTTGAATTCTGCAGTAATTGACATTTCTAAATATGCCATAAAGGTGTTGAGCGGTTGCGCAGTCAAACCTTTCACGACGAGATCATTACCAAGCAAATTTGACTTCTTCATTGTCAAATAGCATGTGGTAGATATATCTTAAAAGATTTTGATCTAATGACTTGGTATTTGCTTGGTCGGCCTTGCCTATCCCCAACGCGAGAGTGTTAACTAAAACACTAATTAACGTGGCGTTGCAAGTAACACAGCGTATGTTGCTCAAGATCACTTTTCGCGAAGATTCATTCAATTTTAATGAAATTGTTAACCGGAGATTAAAATTATTGGTTTTGTTCAACTTTAACCATAACAAGAGATTGTAAGTTGGACGAGATAGAAGTGTAAATTTATGTATGTTTTGCAAATCATCCGCTTTCCTGACTTCTTTTTTCTTCCGTTCTCACGTTTCAAAAAGAATTCAACTCCACTCCGGCTTCGAATTCGTCAAATTTTGTGAAAACTATTCACATTATGTTCTTTAAAAACTATGTTACAAAAGAGCAATTTTGTTTGACTATAAAGTTCTTACATTATGAATTACAGTAATTTCAGTCTTGCTTATCATAACTTTAATAAGTTTTTTAATGTCCGTCTTTCAACCCCTTCCATTTAAGAATGACACTTGATAATGCAAAACGAAATTGTACTTTACCACACATGCAAGGTTGTCATATGAGGTATGATAATTCATAGAGTAATTTATAGCTTTGACTTAAACTAATTTTATCAATAATATCAAATTTGAGGTTTTCTTCATCAAATATGTACCATCTTCATCCTTCGAGCAAACTATTTCTACCACAGTGACATTTCAGTTCAGATTCTCTGCTTTTTGAAAGTATATATTATAAGGAAGGCGGGTTTATGTAACCTACGATAAGAAATGTTGCTTTGAAAAAAGTGTTGTTGTTTATGTAACTTCGATTTAGTGATATTTATTTTTACAGACCAGAAACGAAGTGTAGTATTTAGAAAGCTACATTTTTTTTCCTTTGTTGGATGGATTTGGGTTGAATGTGTCGGAATCTGCGATTTTTTTCCAAAATAGGCCGAGGAACAAGAGCTGTATGATAGACAAGGGCACTGACGGTAACTTAATTATGCACAACATTTAGTTCTGATTACACATATTTTTGTGGAAGTAAAATGCGTAACTTCAGAAATGTAATAAGTAAGTGTTCATTTGAAGGACATTTGTAACTTATAACTTGTAACTTAAAACAATTATGACACAAAATTAACTCTTACAGGTGAATATTTATCACTAAAGACTAATTTGGCTAATCTAGGCTAAACCTCCAGTCTTCTTTGAAGTCCCTCATTGTGACCTCATTTGTGATTCACACTAATGCAAACTGTCAAGTGAACAATTCGAAATGGTCAATAGATTGGTAAAAACCAACCATGGCAAATCAACGGAAGATCCTATTCTTGAATCAGTTTTGGGTGAAGCAGTCAGTTTCTTAAAGCACTGATGTTAAGTATATCTTATCGTTTGTAATGGACATGGTCCAAAAAAGCAATGTTTCTTCTGACAAATCTTGAAAGGCTGATGAAACACAAAGATCTTGTACCTGACGTAGCTCTGATTCCAAACTTTATGTCAAAAGTCAAATATGCTCACGTTGGGTTTTCCAGGAACAGGGGAACAACGAAATGAAAATGATTTTCCTAATTCAGGAAAAAATTTACTATACAAATATTGACTATTTCAAATAAAAGTTTTAAGGTAGAACAGATATTTGGACTCTCAAAATGTTACAATTCCTTTCTGATCTACTGTTTATGTAAGCTCATGTTAAAGCTCATTGTGTGAGAAAAATTTTCACCCTCTTAGTTTTTGGAAAATTGAAAAATTCATTTTTCTCCTTAGGGTTAACACAGAGATAGCGGCCATTTTGAATTTCAAATATCAGTAAATCTTGGGTAATTTGTTTCTCTAGTACCAAAATTTGGAAAGTAGGACCCCCGTTGTTTATCCTTTGAAAGAGAATGGTTGACAGATTCCCTGAGGAAAGTTTGAACTAATCTTTTATGTCTTTTACTTTCGAAGCGCATACTACCTTTACTCGAGTCGCCTGTGATCAGTTCTTGCCTCCGCCGCCTGGTTAGATAATCTGACCCTCTATGACATCGGATTATTGTATACGGTAATGCGATCGAACATACAGTATGAGTGAGCAGTCAATTGCCTTTCTGTTTGCTTGAAAGGGGTCACAAACTGGCACCCTGTGTTCTGGCAATTAACGATCTGTCTCTGCCAAGACAATAACCAGGTGGTATGTTCTTCTTACAAATTAGAGATACGTCTTTCCTAAGACCAGAGAGACTTTGAAATTCGTGTTTTTCAAACCAGTGATTAAATGAGTCGGCAACTTTAATGTCTGGCTCATCAACACATTATGTGTGTACTTAGAAGAAAATGTGTGTGATGAACATGCAAGTGTAAACGGTCATCCTGAAAGACCTGTAACCTAGATTAAATTTTTACTTTGCAAAAAAGAGCATTACGTATACTGAACACTTCCCTCTGCCAAAATCTTCATCATTATATACGATGTAATGTCGATAAAACTGCAGAGACAAAACCTTTTCTAGCTATTACTCGATGTACATCGTAATTGTTGTCATACATGGCCTCTCATTGTCCTTGACATTTATTCAGCCTGTAGCAGACATGTCAATTTCTGGACACTTTCTACTTCTCTTAAGAATTTCTGTCTCACAAAATGCAATTTGAATGAAAGACTTTATCAAAGCCAATGTCTCAATACGAAAAAAAAGACGAATTCTTTAAAATTTGTTTTTCTGTGATGCCAGTACTTTTTCTGTGTATTATGAGAGCCCGTAGAGTATTACTCATTAGAGTAATTTGGTCGCTTGTTAAAATGTGAATAAATAAATAAATTCATTTATTTATTTATCAATCGATTGATCGGTTGATCATTTAGCTAATAAACAAATAAACATTAATAAAGTAAATATTGTTTATTCCAATATATACGATATAAAGTTCAATTAATATGTTGTCAAATGGTTGGCGACGCTTACTGAGATAAATGTCACACCAACGTGTTACTCGGTTGAGGTAACCTTCAATGCTCTGATCTAATGATACTATATCCGTTTTATTTAACGTCCTGTGGTATTAGTGAGGCCTATGTATAAACCTTCCACTTGTTGACTCCTGTGGAGACTTTGGCCTTGTACCTGACACTGGGTCTCCTGGCTTGACTGCCAAGTCAGCAGTTTCATTTACAAGGCCCAAGTCTCAACCGGAGTCATAGGCCTCACTGATAACACCTTCACACGACACGCTTCGCTAAGCACGTGCAATCGTCGAGTAACAAAAAGTATGGGAACATTATCAAAGTTTATTCGGTCTCTCGAAAAAAAAGACCAGAACTTTGATGTGTCATGGTCAATTATTAAATGTGCATCGAGTTACTCTCACATAAGCAAACGATGTGATCTCAGTCTGTCAGAAGAATTACACACTATCAATTCTTACAAATCTACGCTCATAAGCAAACAATTTGAATTATTTTCAAAGTTTCGTCATCATACGAAAATGTTATTTATCGAATTTCAACACCACTTTGAACTACGGTACAATGGTACGTCCCAACCCTAGAAAAGAGAAAACATCCTAATGGGTAAAAGTAGTCTGACGATTGCCAGATGCATGAAACTTAAATAATAGGTGTAACTTTGTACTTTGAGTTGCATATATATATATATATATATATATATATATATATATATAT
>LD343755.1:283714-301998 GCA_001465055.1 Ptychodera flava
CCTCATACTATACATTTTCAAAAGCAGACAATCTTAAGTTTACTATGATAGCAATACTTTACTGTAAGGATGAAGGGGTGTATGTTTTGGGTAAAAACCTCAATTTTAATATTAATGATGTAAAAATTAATCTAAGTCAAAAATTTAATTCTATTTTCTGAAATTTGGAATTTCACCTGAAACAAGAGTATATGTAGAAAAACACGACCATTTTATTTTGCATTATCTATCCTCATTCTAAAATGGCATAGGTTGAAAGACTGACACTAATAAAGTAATTAAAAACATGATAGGCAAAATTAAAATGCCTCTTATTCAAAATGTAAGAACTTTATTGCCAAAAACAGTCGTTTTGTTATAAAGCATTTGAAGAACACAATGTGAAAATTTAAGAACATTTGACCCAGCCAGAGTGGAGTTAAGTTCTTTTGAAATCTTGGAATAGGGATAAAAGAGAAGCCAGAAAATCGGATGATTTACATACATTTGCATCAATTAATTTTTTCATGGAGCAGCTTACAAATGCTTGACAAGCTAAACCAATATTTTAATCTTGGTTAACAAATTGATTAAAGTTGAATGAATATTTGAAAAAAAAATGATTTTGAGCAAATTCGCTGTGTTGGGTGCAGCGCCCCGTTAAATACTGAACAAATAATCATGACAACATTCTCAAACGTAACGGCTAGCTTTCTCCGAATTTTGAAGTGCGGTTTCTGATTCTGATGTTACGTACTACTATATCACATGCTGTAATATAATGTGTTTAGCAGTATATTTCAACTTTTTAGCCACACATATTTCATGGGGGTTTATTATCAGTTACAGAGCTCTCTGTTCGCCATCATCAACACTACACTTTATTGTCAGAATGGAATCATAAAAGTACAAGAACTTGACCAAATAAATGTTTTTGATCAGAGTGTGGCAGTAAGGCGTACATTGTGGAATGTCTCCGTCTATATATAACATTAAACAGTGAATATTGCTTCTGATTATGTGAACAAATATTTGACTGTCACAAAATGCGATACGTGACTTAAAAAGGATAACAAATCTTTCAAATATAGAGCATGTCTTAGTCTTTCATATTTGCAGAAGCAAACCTATTCTAAAGGAGAAAGTGTTTCTTGTACACGCTAACGCGCCCTGAACATTAATTGCTATCTCCTGTTTAAGCGTATAGGCTTCAAGCTTTTCTCATACAAATTAAATTAATGTATTGTTGACTTCTCATTATATACAGTTACTGTATTCTATCGTCTGCTTGGGAGGCGTACATGACATGCCTATATGCACAGTTTACTTAGTTTGTTTTTCATATTTGCAAATCATTCTCTTCTTTTACGTATGAAAGAACATTATGACATAATACTTTACAAGAATTATTTTTCCCGCTCATATATTTGCATACTATACATACGGACTTATGGAAAAAAGCAAACAAAATCAGAGTCATTAGAAGGGCTTTCTTCTCAATTAAATGATCCGGAATTGATCAAAACTACATCATATTTTCAACAGAAATACAGTGAAAATGAGTAACAGTTGCATGGAGATTAGAATATGACCGGTGTCATAAAATCACGTCATCGGATTCTGTAAGGAAATATATGTTTGTATTACATCCCTATTCGTATATTGTCTTAGTGTAAATACTCAGATAACATTCCTAATGGCATCCGCTTCCTACCACTCTTTACTCTACCAACCAGAAATTCAATCTGCTAAGACAATATTTTTAATCCATTATACGCCTTTCTCGTGACGTATAGACCTTTTCCAGCCAAAGCAGCTTTATCAACGGGAAACCTCGCCTTCCCAGATCAGAGACAGTTCTACTTCCAACAGACACACTTCACGACACTGGACTCCACGCCGATATTGCGCCATCTCTCACCCGAGTGTTATGCTTCACTGCATTTAGCCACTGTCTATTATTCCTTTAGTAATAAAGTAGTCTTCTGTAGTATTAGACGACTCCGTCTCCTGACTGCTTTCTCAGACCTGGTCCTATTCCATACAGACAGCACAACGAAATGCCGTGACAGGTTCAATTATCTATTCTCAAGGGGGGCTTGCCGATCGAAGGGCGTTATATATGAAACAACATATACAAGTGCTGCCAATGCTTTGACACAGTCCTGATAATCAATGTCTGTAAAACACGCCATGCAAATCATATACATACATTTCGAAACAAAACCTATGCTAACAGCACAAGCTTATCCTAAAATGCTTGGGATATCAATTCGAAAGACATAACTTTCATCATATCATACTTGATACTGTCAAAAGCAAGTAGTCATAGCTTAATACCGCCAAGTTCTAATGTGACCTAGAAATGCGAGCTGTGTCAAACGGAAAAAATACATACATATACATACATTGATACATAGATACACACATACATACATAGATACATACATACACAGATACATACATACATAATTAGATACATGCATAGATACATACATAGATGCATACATAGATACATACATAGATACAAAATAGAGACAAAAATACATATACACATATGTATGTGTGCATGTATGTATGTATGTATGTATGTATGTATGTATGTATGTATGTATGTATGTATGTATGTATGTATGTATATAAAATACAACGATGCAGTAATCGAAGCTTAATGTACAGGTATAGGTCAGAAACATGGTTTGCCCCCTCAACGTGCAAAAACCACATTTGAGATGGCCTTCCGAAGTGAACAAATTTGTTTGTGTGATCACGGCAAGAAATAGCACTATCCCATTTAAATCAGATAGCCGGCAGCTGTTTTGCTTCCGCGTCGGACCGTGCTGACATGCGCTCTTTAGATTTGTTTTGAAGGAGATTCTTCCTGACTACAGAGGGGGCACGTAACGTGTAAATGTATTATTTGTAATTGAAAGGAGATACTGAACAAAGAAGACAAATCAGGTGGAAATCAAATTTACGAAAGCAGTCAGAAGCCGCGCACACATGAATATTTTCTGATTGTGTAACCTCTAATCAGTGTTTGTAATCACGAGTGAAGGTGTTGTATTCGAAATGCCCGCAGAGATTTCACAGGCGATAGCATCGATTTATCAGAGTAGAATCAAATGGCATAGATTTTCACTTATCAATTAACCGGCCGCGTCGCTCACTCCGCCTCCTACTTAATATGGACCGCTGTCTCTCAGACTTAGGTCGCAACGTTTGCTGTATTCTAATTGTGACTATTTCACTAGTAATTAAAGGATTTGTTAAATTAAGCCGGCGCTTGTTTGAGAACAATGTAATTCTGCGAACATTCGAGTAGAGTATTGTTTGTGGTATATTTCTTTTCTAAAGATAAAAGATTTGGTTTTTGACGGGCCAGTGGGTCAGTAATAATCAGTGCGCCATAAAATGCAACACCATGTAAGTAATTGTAATGAGCAAAGTGGTCGGCTAGGGACGGCTAAATCTCTCATCTATCAGCCAAACCGTCAGCGGAGAGTAGCTCAACATGATGGAATTGAGATGAACGAATATTAGTCTACGTAATGAAGTAAGGCTATTCTCAAGGGAACCACTGCAATAACCATTTGTGCGAGGTGTAAGAAATTTGAAACACTTCATTACACTATGCCAGTACTAGCAATATTCGTAATAGATGAAATATCTCAACTAAGACAATTTGGGAAATTTTTAATATATTTATTACGAAAGAAAATACAGGGACTATGCCGGTATGGCTAATAAATTTAACAACAACAACACCGCACATGATTAACTTCGTACGGTGTAATGTTGGGCTATGAATTTTCTTCAGCGGTTCAGCGATTGCACACACATTAAATTCTAAAACACTCGTTTCTTGTGCGACAGAATCAGATGACAGACAAATTCTTTCAGGTGAGATCCGTGGCTAATTTATCCGTCTCTGGTTTTCCCGTGGTGCTCTTAGCGCTCCCCGAGACAGGAATCGCCACATCTCAATCGTTGACCCGGCTCTTAAATCACCTAGCCTGCTAAGTAATGTCGCCGCAGTTCTGTCTCCTCTCCCGCCCTTTTCCTTAACCCTAGTTAGCCGCAATCATGACTTCAGTTCGTTGTCAGTTTAACCTCGATTTGATCTGCACGCTTCCCAGCTGCGAAATTGATCTCATCGACGCAAACTTTTGTTACATTGTTTCATTTCCCTGAAATTGACTACATTGTTACGATTTCTCGTTTCACGGTGACGACCAGCACATCCGACTTAACGACCTATTACGCTCGGTTCTGTTTCTACCTATAGACGAGTAATTTCTAATTATTAATCCCTTATACAATCAACTGAGGACTATCCGTCATAAAATAGAGTCGCCAGGGACTTCCATCCACTGTGTATTCCTCGTTGGCAACTATCTCATCACACGACAGAAATTAGCTGGCGCAAAAAGTAGCAAATCAAAACGCTATTGCATTAAGCCGACCTATTGAGCTGAATAGGCCGAACCATTAAACAAATGTGTGGGTTTTCTCCTTCAATTTACTTTCAGGGGCGTTAAAATTCACGGCGTGGAGACAGCCACATCACGGCCGTTGCTAATCACACTTTAAACAGAGCCTGGGCATATGCTAGTGAGTTTTCACCAGGTTTGTATGCCATGGGCGATGGAAATCTAACCAGCAGTAATAGCGGAAATGCTAATTGTGTGTCTATCGGAAATTGCAAGCGCTACTTGGCTCTAGGCGACTGTACACAAATCTAGCACTCTCTCTGATGACCGCAACTCATGTTTTTTCAACATTTCAAGGGTGTGAGAAGTTGAACAACGATGGCAGTTCAATGGAAACCGTAAACGCAACTTCAAATTATCATTACCATAAAAAATCTCGTGACAAATTATGATCTTTTAATTTGCTAACATTCATTTCTAATAGACGTTTTGAAATCTGTTCTCGCGGTCTCTACATATGTGCGGGTAAATTTTGGTCTTCCCTGAAAATCCCTCTCTCCTCCCCCTCTGTCTCTGTCTCTCTGTCTGTCTGTCTGTCTCTCTCTCTCTCTCTCTCTCTCTCTCTCTCTCTCTCTCTCTCTCTCTCTCTCTCTCTCTTCAATGTAATTCAGGCAATGCGTAAAGTGTTGGATTTTTTTAAACCGATAGTGTTCCAATGCGATCAATTTAACTTTCACAAGACGATAGGGGAGTTGAAAAACTAAGCTTTCGATGAAATTCAAATATTTTTAAAACTAAACGATTACGATTACGATTGGAAATTGAACGTTGATGACGTAAAAACGCCGCCGATACCCTTGACATCTTTCTTGTTTACCTGAACAAACAAAAGTTCTATGGTTGATATCCAAAGTAAGTGCACGCCGATGTAAGCAGGTAATGTAATTTGGTGACAACGTATTCTGTGTATAAGGATGTCAAACATACCACTAGATCTCCAGTGACGTGTTTTTCATGACCGTGCTCGATCGTTGCAACCACGGAAAAGATCTGCATGCACGATTTTTAAGGTGTTTCGGAACACGTATACTAACATTTCTCTCAGGCACCGAAACAAAGATTTTTGCACAGATTGCAGCACTTAAATGCCGTTACGGTCATAAAATATGAAAAATGTCATCAATAAACTCAACTGTCGTAAAAGAGTACACGTCCATCATCAACTTAATTGTCGTTTCACTTTAGACTGCAGACATTCATTTTGGGAGTGCGGCACTGGTGTGGCGCTCATTCACCGTGCGGCATGTTTAAGGGAAGGTTTACTCTGGTCTAGTTTGGGTTAAGGTAAAAGAGCAGAGAAGAAGACAGCAAAATGATTTTGACATCTCCTGGGCTTTGTTTACACCTAAGTGTGAAACTATACGACGAGGCTTGAAGTCATTTGCTCTAAGGGCTATCCGCAGTATACGACAGACATATGTTAATTAAAGGGACGAGACAGACACGGACATACCGTGACGAACATGGGACAAAATACGACGTGATGGCTAACAAGACAGACTCTCAAGACAAGAGTCGCAGACAATTGAGAAGTGCCTTTGTCTTTAAAAAATGTATTGTTTGTATTTAAATAATGACACATGACAGTGAGGGCAATATTATATATTATTACATGCCTCGTATATGGAACGTCGCGCGCTCCATAAGGTTCAATGGTAACTCGACGATGACGACGCGGGCCGCATAGTGATCACGTGACTCAAAGTGAACCGGAACTGTTTTCAACTTGTCAACTTTGGTATTAAAAAATGTTGATATTACATGTTTTACATAGGAAATCCTTTTTTTTCAGAAATTTATGCTTCAAACAAACTTGATAAATTGCATACCAGTGATTTGAATATATCAATACGCCATTCGAAGATGGAAGTCGATCTAGTTTAACAGATTTTCGTCTGACATGGAAATAAAGCACATGATTGTTATTAGCAAATAAACTCATATATATATTGAGTGAAAACTATGTGAGAAAGGCGTGTAATAAAAAACATTATAGCCCAAACAAGGGACTATGTGCCCTTGGGGCAGGAGACCATTTGCCCTCCTCACGTACCCTCGGGCACATAGTCCCTTGTTTGGGCTATAATAGGGCCCATAGACGAATTGTTGCCTTCCAAAGGGATGGTGATCCTGACCGAAATATCGATGATGCCCGAGCCGCAGGCGAGGCCGGGTATCATCAATATTTCGGTCAGTATCACCAGCCTGAGGGCAGGCCACAAATTTTGATATTGCCTGATCTTCATGTGTTATTCATTTTATTACATCGAAAATTTGAAATCATCACAAAATCAAGTACTTTTTACTGTGCGCCTCGAACGACACAGGTTGAAATGACGCGCAAATTTTCGAATGACACATTTTTAATATCCCGTGCAAGAGTTCCTAGCGCATGTACACTACAGTGCGTGTGCGCGCTTCGAAGTTGCGTTCGAACGGCTAGCGGGCGAGAGTCGATGCCAATATCAATCGAACCATGTTATATCACTTTTTTGGAATGTCACGTGGCGGAGTTTTAGCCAATCACGAGATCAGTAGTATAGGTGAGGTGTAATAAAACATTATCAAGTACCATAGTAACAATTCGAAGAAAAATATCAAAGTTTTTGACAGAAAAGAACTTGGCACAATAGGTGAAACTAGAATATAATTCTTCGTTGAGAATAAAAATCTTTTAGACAATTGCAAGGAATGTTGTATTTTATATACAACTTTATCGAACTAATTTGGGACAATGGTAAGTTAAGGTCTAAAAAAGTGAAAGAAAAGTAACATCGTCATTAATTTAAGCCTCTTTTTGTTTCAATCATGTTATATTTGCGAAAATATCAAATTATGTCAAAGCGCCGGTTGTTGCTGTGTCTCCTGCAAAGCTCTTCTTAACAAAATAAGATAATTCTTATTTCCCCTCGGCACTTATCTAAATATAGTTAATTCATGATATGTGCTACCGGTGAGCCGACGCATTCTTAGCCAAGCATGTCGACACAAAGTGATTTTTCGGCGTAAACTTAACACCCGGCTAATTTGCGGCAACTTTTTGGACTTCCAATAAAACAGCTCACGCAGCAACCTATAAGCAATTTATATACCCCAGAGGAAACGCGTATATTCTGCTAATTTAGCCATGTCAATTTTTGACAGCAGGTAGATTCTTAGGTCAAATGTATAAATTAGTGAAATATCTTACAAATTTCAAAATTAGAAGGCCGTTTCCTCTGATACATATGACAGCGATGGTTAGATGACTCGTTCAGGCATCGTGTCCGAGCATTCCATGCACCCCTACCGAATAGTGGTCACCCCCGCCAACTTTAGCATTTCACGTGAATTTGATTGGGCTAGAGGAATGGCGTTTTAGAATACGCCACAGGTACAGGCTGGTTCTATTCAAATGAACGCGAGTGCTTAACTCTTAGAATAGCTTGGTCAGTAGTGACATATGTTTCACAGAAGTTGAGGGTTGCTCCACCAAAGCACCTTTCTACGACCGAGTTCCCTCGGCGTCGAAGAGGGAAAATTTATCAGCAAAGGTGAGTGCTCGATAGCCTTATCACATCTATAAGTAATATTCTATTCTATCGATAGAATATTCCCTTATTTTAATTCAAAATGTCATAAGTATTTTCATTAGTTAATATTAGCACGAAATGGTTAGCTTGAGAAGGGAAATTGCATACTTTTATCACTTGAAATTAAAATATTAGAATTGCCTTTATTTTCTGATGTGTTGGTTGGTTGGTTAAATTCATTAATTCTTTGGATTGCGCTGTTTTTTCAAAATAAAGGTTAGGACAGTTTGTCTGAATGTTAGGAACGCAAAACGGGACAGTAATTTGGAGTAAAATTGAGATCCGCAGTGAAATGTTTGTTGAAATGAAATTCAATTCGTAGGATGTTGTTGATTCCCGTCAACTTTTTCAAGCGCAAAGTTCCAAGATTGACGATTAAGTATCCATGACTACGACCTTGTTGTCTTCCGCTCCCTTTCGATTATATTTACCAAAAGAGCACACTTTTCTCGAAGAAATACTTTGATGGCTAATACAATGTATAACATATACCTGACCTTGTTATTTGTAAAGATGCATTCCTCTGCCGTGAAGATTTGGAGTGGTATTTTTTTTCATATCCATAACTTTCTGCTAAAACAATTTTGGAGAAAATCGAAATTACACTTGTCAATGATCGATGATCGATTTGGAATTACACGTTTGTGGCAATATCGAAGCAAAATTGCTAGAAATGTACAGAGAAAAGTATCCAGTGGCATTTTGACAGGCTGACTTACAGACTGAGTGACAGGAATACTAGTAATCGATTTACTAATCAAGGAGCACTAATTACATACGTTACATGACCGGGGAGGAAAAGAGTGGGAGAGTCGAGCCAGAACATTGACAAATGCTCATACATAAGGTTGTAACTTGCATATAATCAAAAGATATTCGTACTACTATCTGTTCACTAACTCAATAATAACTCGACTTCTGTCATCGTTCAGATTTATCCTTCGGCGAAGGAAAATTTTGCTCATTTCCTGGAATCTGGGAAAAGTTCATCCAAACGAGCCTTGTGTATCGACAAAATCACAAATATACATTTCAGATATAAAGTTCTGCCATTTCGACTAGAAAATGTTTCATGAAAAAATTGACATTATGGGGGAAAAAACTCAGGCAAGTCGGCGTTCTACTGGGCCATGACACAGAAACGCAGACAATACTATACCTAAGTGGGTATATCGACACTTTGGAAGAGAGAGACGGCCTGACTCTCGGCAGCGTTCTTTTAAAAATTTATCACTTGGCAAACCGAGAAATTTCGCTAAAACGAAGCGGTAATTGTTAATACAAACCTCAGCTGTTGAACAAGTGTGTTGGAGTTGTTTGCCAGGCACTGGGGATGTCTTCAACAAAAATCACAATCACAGAAAGTAATTGGTTTGGCAAAATAGCGATAGGAACACACATGGACAGTTATCGAGTTGGAGACGTGCCTGAATACCAATGCCTGTATGCAATGTAGAAACGTTTCAAAAGAAAACGGGTTTATTTTGCAAAGAAAGGAAAATATTTACCGTAGCTTCAACATTTTCGAAGTTGCTCTACTTTTAAACTGAGGTTGCGATAGCTAATCAACGACGGAAAAGTAGGAAAATTATTCCCGCGTACCTTATATTACCATATTCCCTTGTTTCGCGTGTTTCATGCATCCTGATTGCAAATTGCTAGCCTTCATGATAGTTATATCGGCCATACTAGGGTAAGTTTTTTGGTGCAGTCAGTAATCTCAAAAAGTATCCCATCTCAAAAAGAGCAAAAATAATGACGTTGCCAGTTTTCCCGACCATGAAACAGCAGTTTTGGTCGAAATATTGAATACTGTTTTAACACTCAAAGACTTTATTTTTTTAACAAATCTATTTTCAAGATACCTGCGTAAGGAGCAGGGGAAGACGGAGTTTGACTGTTAAATAAATCTTGTACCAATTCTTGTTACCCAATCTTGTTGGCACTCAGTATGTAAGACCTTTTACATGGACTGGATAGTTTTATACCATAAATAGTTCCAAGGCCCGCCACTGTTATATATATATATTAAATTGACTTTTGACTCACGACGTGTCTGGCAGAGCAATTATCAGATTCGTGTCTGAATATGCAATTTGAGTGCAAGAATCACACTTGTCTGAATGTAACATTGCTTCAAATGAATTTGTTAGCGCGAGCTTAAGATTGTGTGTTTTTGGCTTGGTCAGAACTCTTAAAATAGGGCAATTATTTTCCAGCAGCGAAACCTGCAATTCTTAAGAGAGAAAATTATTTGTGCATGGTACACGAGTCTTTACAATCGTGCTCAATATGCTTTTTTTTCGGAGGGGGTTGAATTTGTATAGAAAATTACAAAAAATAATAGAATTTACATTACTATATTTTTGAATTTGTTCTTCACGATTGAAATATCTCAGGATACAAAATTGGAAAGCTCTTTCTGCATCTTCAAACACATTTTGCATAGTCAAAACTAAGGTTCACATTTTCCCCTTTTTCTGTCACAAAACTTCCGCGAACAATAAGCCGGTTATCTACATATTTCAAATTCTCAATGTGCTTATCTGCTGAATGTATGACAAGTTTCATGCAACGGCATCCAATTAAAAATCAGTAACTTGACACTAGCGAACACGGAGAGTTGCTTGTCCGTGATAATAGTTCAATCAGCCCGGAGAGATTTGATTTGGACCGAATAGAATGTCGTTTTTTACCCAATTTAGGACCCGGCTTCTTCATGGCCTTTGTTTGCTTCATTCAATCTTTCATTTCACATTGTTTTTAAAGGGACATAAGCTGTAACTTGTGGCAAGTTTTTCAGTATTCTACTTCTGTATATCAACTACCGTGTCTGACCCTGTAATCTGTTTGTCATGCGGAAATTTCGACTATTCTTTTTGTCAACACAGCTTGTATGTGTGTAGTGATCATTTGTTTATTGTTTACAAATGAATTCTAGTCCGGACTTGAATGCAATTTTCAACAATAACAATGGAGATTATACTCATATAGGTTGTGTTGATATGCTAAATACTTGGCATTAAATTACAGTTTAGGGATTCATTGCACAAAGTGTAGGGAAACTACAAAACAAAAGTTCTAAAAAATAGCCAAAAGATACAGCTTATGGAGCTTAATTCTCCGAAGTAAAATGTAAGCAATCTGGCTGCTGATGAAAATGAAATGTGTTTCCTATCGCAGTCTCGCATTAGCGTCTTATTTGACAGTGAAGACAAGAGAAGGTTACAACACCGTGTATACTTTAGATCGTCGCGTCGCTACGCGGAAACCGCGACAATGTCGAAGAATAATCAATAAATTAAGAGATTATTGACTTAATGTGAAAGGACCACTTGACCCTAAGGTCAGGAGTCGTTGCATCAGAGAAGAGGGTAAAAGAATTAGCAGGAGACGACAGCGCGGGTCAAAAAGGCAGAACTTCATCAATATCATGCCTTGAAAATTGTCTATTTACGGTAACTGAACGGCATGTAGCCAAATCAGCGTCAGGATCTCGGATGAGACGATAGAAATCATTAAATTTGAAAAGATGTGGTGTCGGAGTAGTCGGTAACACGATTCAGAAGATTACACGTAGCCTTACCGCATGAGCAAATTGGAAAAATTCTGCATGAATTTTTGAACATTATTTAATGCACAGTTCAGTGAAATTAGCCGTAAGTGCGACGGCGAAATTAAGGTGAGCAAAGCTTCATTGTTCTAAAAGATTTTTGAGAAAACGTCAGACGAGATGAAAGGTGGCAAAAATACCACGGGACCGTGTCTTCAGATTCCCTAAAAATAATTTTATCTTGGTCTTTTAGTAACTTTTTCAGATAGTCATGCTTGTTGATAACACGGCGCCCGATGAAGAAACTTTATGAACAAAATAAGATAGGGTTTCTTTAATTTGAAATAGACAGGCGACAACATTGAAAATACTTAGTATTCATTTATCAAAAAATATTCTCAATATTTCACACATAAACTTATCTAAATGAAATTATATGAGTATTGGTCGGTTGACCCGTGGAAGGTAACGATAGAGAACTCTTTCTAACAAAAGTTTAATGATTATCTTTACCGAGAATACAATTTTAACAAAGATCACACTGTTAGAATGTTAGCTATATTTTTTTTGTAAAAAGAAATACATTTTAGCTTTAGCTCCCCGGGTCAACGTGTCAAACACCAAACTAATGGATCTTTGACAGTTTAATAACATCTTGTCCATTCGACTGAACAGAATAAAAAATGATCGCAATGAGGCTGATCACAGTCAAATTTTATTGCATACTAAGCCCGCTTTAATAGATCGCTAAATGTTGAAAAGTGCCTCCAGCAATCTAGGGGCCAGTATCGCCGACCGTCGCCGCGATATTCAGTAATTTTTTCTGCCAAGCCCGGGGCTAAAGTTGCGGATTGTGTAATTAGTGTCGGGAAATTCCAAATTGGTTGTTAATCTCTCTGAAATAAAATGGCAGGTTATTAGAAGAAGTACACAACAGGGATAGAGAAGGGCACTCGGTGTTTTTGTGGGTCTTTTGTTGGTAGTTTTGCAGAATAATAGGACCATTGAAATAAAATAAGTATGCAAATTATGCGTTGTTGATTAAAGTACCACGTGACATGCGACAAACCAATGGGGAATATGTATGCAAATTTTACAATATTGAAATATGTACGGCCTGGGCAAGGAAATTATGTTGGGAATTTTTAAATTTTGTTCGAGGCACAGTTCAACCATCTAATATCTAAGCAACGATGAAAAAAAGTGCATGCGAAGGCAACTAAGATAATCAAAGTTTGATAATTTAAGAACACGAAATAGTTAATGTGAGTTTGTCACATCGCCCACTCGAATGAAATGTCACTTGAAATTGGCATAGACTACGGACTGGCAATTCAGCTAAGGCATCATACGTTTGCGGTGTTACTTATATCTTGTGAAAAAATAATTGGTTGCAGTATTTTCAGTAGCGCTAAGCCAGTACCGCTAACTATCATTTTAAGTAGCGCTAACCAACGAATCAAGGATGTGGTATTTAATGTGATCTGCAGAATTCATATCTTGTATTGGTTAAGTTACGTTCAGTGTCTTGTAAACACTTCAGACTGGAGATAAGGCCGAGAACAATAAAAAGTTTTTTCTCCTAGACATATTGCAGAAATGATGCGGTGACGCGGTTTTTTTCTAACTTGTTTTTATTCTTCAACCAACAAGATCGTGCAAAAAACATGAAATCGACATAGGAATACACCCAGAGATAAATGCACAGCAGTGTTGCTTTAGTATTTTTGTATAGCAACAGTTCTTATGTTTGACTTTTAGTGCAGCAATGCACATGCAGTTATGACAGCTTAATATAACAGTGACATATGTGTACAGTTTTGAATAGAATGTTATAGTGCCAGTTATTTTGTTTGCAGTTCTGTTCTATAAAGCACCGTGTTAAGCACTATAATCGCGTATTTTTGCGTTTATCTTTTTTCATTTTATTTTCTCATGACGCAGCGGGTCTAAATTGACGCGCGCGAGGATGAGAAACAAACTTTTTATTTTTTTATTTTTTGGTATTCTGCTAGTACTGTAGATTATGTGGTGTGGACTATGTAATGAACTTGCATTTTATATATGGAGTCAAGTCTATAATCAAATCGCGTTACTCATCCTAATCTTCTAATCTGATGACATTTAACTTATTTCGATGTGTTTTTGAAACGCCGGGTCTGAGCACTCGCTCGCCGAACATAGTCGAATGTTTTTACTACATACTGTTAACAAAGCCAGCTGATAATATGAATTAATCCTTGCCGGCTGACTGACAGACATGTACTGTACGAACCGAAAAATAGGAACACATTATTATCTAGACAAAAAATTAGTGATCTCATCAGCGAGTTTTAAGAGTTCTATTTAGTGTGATTAATTGTTGACAAAACAACCATGAAGGTAAAAATCAGAAAGAGACATGACCGAGTCGAATCAGATTTTAAAGATGGCTTGATTGTACGCTATTTGTTATGGAGAGCAGTGACGCGAAGCGGAATCTGAACCGCACAGAACCTATTCAATGATCGCACTCTAGCCTACCGGTATCTGCAATGATACTCTGGTGTCGTTCAGTAATACCATTATGTGATTAAACGCTATTCGCTTAGGCGGCGCTGAAAGTATTTTTGAAGGTGAACCAGTCCATTTCTATAGACGTGCGGTGGCAGAAAGACTGACGGTCAAACAGTCTGACAGACAAACACATAGAATGACAAGGTAACAACCGCCCGTCCAGTCGGTCGGAATGACTACGTAGATTCGTAACTGTTCAACGTTACATGACTGTACACATCAGGCATGACTTGTGGCAAGAAATGCGTAAACATTAAACTGTTTTAGGAATGTTCGGCGAAAGGATGAGCGTTTCAGACTTCTGTCGTGTTAGGGGAAAGCCATGTTAGTGGCTAACGTTGTTACCATAGTTTCTTATTGAAAATGTATCCCCGGAGACAGTTGGGCAGCTGCAGTGCATCAGCTTTAATTATTGCCCAACAATCGAGTAGAATATACAAATATCAAGTCATGCATCAATTGGTCAAGTGTCGTTTGGATTCACATTTAACGCTAATACGATCATTGACAATGATGGCACTGGTCCAAACGCCCAAGAAATATTCGTGGGTGACTAAAATAGAAAGGAGGTGTAAATTACTCCTCCAAGAGTCTGGAATAATCGAGGGGCGATTCGTTTGTTCCATTATTGGTGCTTACTGTCTCTGATGTTCTCATCATGGTATATAAGTGACGTCAGCACTCAATTAGTGTTGTCTTGAAAAAAACAACTTACTGTGGATTTAATTTAGAATCCGAGTATACATCGTTAATGCATTGTAATAATGGGAAACTCTGAGTAAATCATGCCTGGCTTAAGACATTGAGCGAACGGCTGTTGGTTTCAACCGATTTCAACGTTATCTGTAACGCTACGAATATTGTTAACTTTATGACAAGGAACTCTCATCATTTTGGCAACTTAAACCTCCAAAAACCAGTGGCCCGATTATTCATAATGTACACTCATTGACAAGATAATATGAAGCGTGGAATTCGTTATTTTGCATTCGTTACGGCATGGATGTAATAGGTCACTTAACAACATTGCAACATTGCATGCTTGACGTCTCAGATGCCAGTGTAATTTTCATTCATAATAACAACCCAGCTAATCTGGATTTGGTATCTTTGGCCCACGGCTTATGTTACTAAGGTAGAAAATGGAAAATGGGTAAAAGAGACATACCAGTTTCTCAAAAATTACAGTTGTCTGATAATAAATGTTAATTCGATAAGATTTTCTTAAATTCATCACTCGGCACACCAACTACACTGAAAGTAATGCCACACTGACCCTTAAGAGAAAGACAATGTCAATATAGTGGTCACTTCATCTGGGTCCCTAGTGTGACAACTCTATACAGATTCGACTGTATTGATCTACAACGAATTCTCATCGTTGTAAACATGTCTATGCGTTAATTAAGTTTAGCATCATCTTTGTAATAAAATACACGAGTGATTACGATGATGTACAAACGTCATGAATTCGAACGTAAGCTTCTAGCGTCAAATTGTGCATCGTTGCCATCAACTTTCACATGTACTGACGGGGAGAATCGGGTATGATTTCATCGAAATAGTCTTCGCCACATGCACATGACAAAATGACGGGCTGTGTTTTTACATTGCTATCAGAAAGGGACCTCAAATTTTTTCCAATTTTTTTTTAAGTTGCCAAAATGGAAGGAAGTGGTTGAAATAAGAAAAACCATAACCATCATGCAAAGGTTTCAAGTTTTACTCTCTCAGCGAAAAAAAACAAAACAGTTTCAGAAAGAATTATTTAGACTAATAATTGTTATTTCATTCAGTCAATATGCCACTGGCCAAAAATGTAAACTTATATCTGAGAAATAATATTAAGTTCTCAGAGAAGCTCAAAATAATATCACATCTTAAATCCCTTGAAACAAAACACCAGATACATAGTTCTACTGATACACTTGACCGTTTGTTTTGGAAAAAATATAATATTTTGACAAGTTTCTTATTTATGATTTTTTCGTGACTGGAGATACATGCATGGCGGGCCTTCTAATATGACCGTGGAATATTGAGTACGTTCTGTTTATACTTGTCCCTTAATTCGCTAAAGTTTTAGACATATTTAACCCTTTGAGCGCTGTAATTTTCTCCCGCCAAAATTTTAGTGCAAAATTTTACCAATTTTTGTGAATTTTTCTATAATTTTTCGATAATTTTGGACCAAACGGACATCACATTTCATTTGCCACAGTTTTTTCTCAAAATTTTGGCAAAATTCTGAGAAAAATTGGCTGCGGTTTATTTTGTAAAGGGAATAAAAATAGATTTTAGCGCTCAAAGGGTTTTAAACTGACTGAAATTCATCCTCTATACTACCGACATTGCAAAATTCAACATTTTCTTTCTTCTCATTTGTTATAACTATCAGATTTTATTCTTAGATGATCAACTTACCCTAGAAAATGGCACAGTGAGTACGGAAATCTCTCTTTCTACGAGAATAGAAAAACACATCTATTTTCTCGACTGAATGGACGTTTGATAATAACAAGGTACTAGTTATCAAGCGTAGGGTACTAAAAATGGTTAGACTGCCATTCCTGGATATAGGGAAAGAATGATTTGCTTCAATTGGAAAACTGAGATTAATTCTTAGATACTCTTGAAGACAAACGGAGACGGCGATTAGGTGCGGATCGGGATGGACGGAGAGATATGGAAAGAAAACGACAGAAAGTCACGCTAAAAAACGCGACATGGAGGGTTTTCAAATTCAGTTTGGTAGGAACGATCTGCTTTGAACGAGCGAACAGACACAGACTGACGGAGATATTCGACTGAGGGTAGATTCGGGTTGACAGTCTAGCAAGAAAGAGTCAGGCCTGTAGGTATCTGAGAAAACTGTACAGGAAGGCAGAGAAGCGGAGTGGAAGGCGGGAAGACATGGACGGGTATGAGAAAATGGATGGAAAGGCGGTTTCGTGTAGAGGCGTACATAGAAGCATAGACCCAGGCTTGTCTTTTCCTTGAGTCTACGAAAAAAGTGAGACGGCGCAAGTCGGCAGATAGTCAAACTCAAACAGGACCGGATGAGCAGTCGTAGGCAGACGTAGGTAGAAGGATGGAAAGAAGTGGTCATTTTGATGACGTAGAAAAGGTCCATCCGGGAAGGGATGAGGGGGTACATTAGAAGAACAAAAGGTACGGTTCAAAAATTGAACAAACCTGAAAGATGAACTTACTTCGAAGATTTGCCTCGTTTTCTTTCGTTACAAGTTGTCGTGCGAAATGCATTGTGATTTGAATTGACATGTACCTGAGATGGGCAGACAATTGTATTTCACAAACTCTGAATTAGTTCAGTCTGACAAGACAGTGGCCACTTCACAAAATTATATATCGTTCACCTTTCAAAAACGTAATAGTTAATTGTTACATCAGACTTGATGATAAATACATTACTGGCTCATTAGCGTCCATTGTTAGCAATGTTCCGTAAAGACGTGGAATGAATCATAGAAAATTAAGGACTAACCCAAATTTGATACTCATTAACAGAGTCAGGTCGACAAAATAAAATATTTCTCACAAGTTTTTTACCTTTGCCTTCACTGTTCTAATGACAGACACTATTCATGAGGCAGAACTTGAATTCATCCGAAAGCTAAAATAGATATCAAGATAGCTACATCATGTTACTCGATATACATTGTCGGTATATTTGCATTCAATTTGAAAGAAAGCAGTGCAAAGCTATGGCCTTCTGCGTTTTCCTGCGCACAAATTTGAAATAACAAATTTATGAACGGGAAAATGAGAAAAAACACTCGCAAGTTTTAAATTTTAGACGCTGACTATGACTAGGTCTTTATTGGGCGACTACTCTCAACGGCAAGATTGAAACTTATCAGGAAATTTTGACTAACAAATAGTTAATAGCACCATTTCCATCTTTACAACAAAACCACCAAGACAAGAAAACACAAACATAAAAAGAACAACAACAACAACAACAACAACACAACTATTATCATTACAGTAATTTTATGATGACAATAATAATAATAATAATAATAATTAATATAAGTATTATATAGAAATAATAACGCGAATAATAATAGGTTCAATTTCCGTGAAAATTTCACCATAAGGGTATTTTTG
>LD343755.1:305045-333202 GCA_001465055.1 Ptychodera flava
ATCACCTGTCTCTCGTATTTTCAACATGACGCCCTTCACAAAATGCCAGTCAGTATTTTTTAGACCGTCTGTATGTCATACGCGGGTGACCTTTCCGGTCAACGTGAGATAATTCTCACGTGTAGTCTTTAAACTCGCCGCTATTGTCACCTTCAGTGGCAACAAACACACTAATTGATGTAAGCATGGTCACAAAGGAAAGGCTGTTTCGTTATCAGAGGAAGTGGTCGTTGATAGGACGGTATACATGTCCTACTATATCAGATGAAAAATCATCTCTATTGCTTTTCATTCTGTGGATGTTTGTTGGTTTGTTATTTGTCTGGTTGTATTTCCTTCAGGGGCATAACATCATTGTATTAATGTAACTCTCTAACAAGTTCACCCGTGGAGCCACTTTATCGACATGATCACCCATGATTGGAGACGATGGTATGAGACTGACGACTATGTCAATCAATCATCAAATTATACGTTACTGTAAATATGTAAAACTTTAGACCATACTAATTTATCCCTTCGTTCTCAAACTTCTCCGTGTTCGTTCCGAGATTCATTCTTTCGTTCTGTCATATGTTCGTTCATTCACTGTTGGTTAACTCGAATCTACGTATGCTAATCCGTGATCTGATCAAGGTGATCAGCGATCATACCAATCATGACAACCTGTGCGGAATATTATAGATACACCGCCTGGCTGACTGTCTCTCACTCTCCGTCAAATGTCTCTGTCTAGCCTACATCACACGGCAAGTGTCGCGAATTCCCTGAAACTCCATGTACAAGAAAATATTTTTTCCAAAACTAAACAAAGAATGAACATTTACAGCATTTTATAGTCGTCACACTTATTCAGCAATTCCAGATTTATTTATTTATTTATTCATTTATTTATTTATTTATTTATTTATGTTCTCGAGGACTCATTTTCGCCAATAAATCTTTTCTGGAGCCACCACTTGTACGGAGCGCAAATATACCGTCGTGAACATTTTCACTTACGCTTAAGAATTGCGATTATTGCCCTCTAAGATTATAAAACTCCAAGCCATTGATATTATGTGCAATGCATGAGACAAATACAAACGGAACAGTAATAATTATTCGACTGTTTCCAAAAAACTGTCTTATTTCTAATTTCAAGACGACGGTTTAAGTGCCTTCCTGAGGTGGTAGCGTAGCGTAGCGTGGTGACGTCATCGTCGTTGAGGGATACTGTAATTTACTGTGCAGTGATTTGTAACCATCGCAAACAAAAGTTGTTGCCAACAACAAAACCGACTTGAAAGTGCTAAAATTAGCAATTTTTAGTTCCAAAATTAATCCTAGGTGTTATATCTGGATAAAAGAGAGTAATTTATTTTCTAAATCTTCTCTTAAGGTTACCGATCTGGAAAGTTCTCTCTGACGACGCCTTGAATGCCATTCCGTGGACGTGCTATATAGCGTCGGGTACCTAAGCAGCGCTTCAAAGTGTAACGGAGACAGTCATTGGTGAAGCACCTCCCTCCTTATAAGCAGAATACTTTGACGCATACCGTAGAAGTGCTCCTGGAAACGAGGTAAGTTGATTCGACAAAAGTGGTGATTCGGCGCTGTAATTTTTACTCCGCTGCGTCCTCCTACTTCTCTATCTCCGTTGATGTATGTGATCTTTAGACAATGCACGTTAATTACGTTGCGATTTCGACAATTCAATGCGCTGTCGAAACTCAAAGGAATGTTGTTATAGACGGTGTTGAACTTGGTGTCGTGGTGACCTAGTCGCCTTGGAAGACATGAAAATTTCATTTTTGATTTTACTCTAGTGTCTCCTATGACATGTGAGTAGATTTTGATGTGTCGGCTGGTTTGTAAATGGGCGAAGGGACAGATTGCGGGGGTGGGGTGAATTGGATGGGTATATGTCAATCAAAGGGCGGTCTGTCCGACCGTCTCAGAGAAACGCATGATGAAATCGGATCCCGTAAATACATGGATTGATGGACTGTATAAGCGACTGGTGTCGTCATCTTTTAATCTGTGAACTGCGATGTGATCGGGCTAGAATGCAGGATTACAAAAAAGCAATACAGAGTGAATGAATATACATTTCAATTGTCAAAAGTGACTCAGTCAGGAAGAAAGATAGACAAAGTAAGACGTTTTAGATAAACATTCCAGCTTAGTATTGCCCAACAGGCTCATGTCATAGCAAGCGGTCCCTAAAAATGATTATTCATAAAATAAAGAGGGATTGATGCACCCTAAAGTCAATCTGAAAAAGTACACTTCAGACAACTCAGAGATTTGCGAAAACAATATTCCTAAATTATGACAGTATACACAGGGTATGACTACTGTTTTAAAATAAAGACACTGATAATTTTCGTAGACAGACCTTTAGAAACTAGCAACCGTCGACAGATCTTTTGAAAAACATCGCCAATAACGAAAAATTACTGTGCCTCATTTACTAACTGATTCAAATGTTTTTACACAAGGAAGGAGGATTCAGATTGTAAATGCTAATTATAATGTAAATTTACAGAGCGAACTACTGGATAAGACCTCTCTCCCTCTCTGTAGTCACTATACATCTAGCTCAGTTTTTATTAATTCCATTTTCGAATAAACACGCAATCAGCGATGCTAATTATACGTTCTTGTAAGTTTTAAAATCGGGTAATCTTGTTTTAAGCTTCTCATCAAGGTCGCTAATTTAACATAAGTTGATTAGGAGATATAAACTTTCGATTGCTGATGGTTTAAATAATTGAAGTGACATGCTGAGTTGTCTGTCACGCGTCAGTCGAGACTGACATATCATCATTAAGTGTTAAAACATGTAAACTGTGTATCTGTCTTTATACATCTGTGAGGTGTCTCTACGTTCTGTCATAGTCACACTGTATATTCTCAACTATCAATTCAGTACATTTATAAATATGAATTCAAAAGTAATAATACTATTACCTACAGATGAGTGAGAGCCGATTCCTATTTTATTTCCAATTTCTTGAAACATTGGAGGACTTTTCTTTATCAATTCAGTAGCTTTTATGTGTGTGTATTGCAGTCTTATCATCATCATCATCATCATCATCATCATTATCATCATCATCATCATTATCAACATCATCATCATTAACATCATCATCATCATCATCATCATCATCATCATCATCATCATCGTCGTCGTCGTCGTCGTCGTCGACGTCGTCGTCGTCATCGTCGTCGTCGTTGTCGTCGTCGTCATCTTTTGTATGTCCGAACCTACACATGGCGCATGTATATCTCATTGGGAAATGGTATGTGTGAACTGTATGTGTGTCTCCTTTCACAATTTTTCACTTCAGGATTGTTATTTTTGTCCCAGGACGGAAGATCAACAGTAAATGATGGACTTGGATTTGCATCATCGACCGAATCTGCTCTTCACTAGAGAAGATCTTGACAGAGTTCTATACGGCTCGGTGGCAAATTACCATCACTTGAATGGCACCATGACAACGCATGCGTTGTCTGGTCTCAGTTTTCCTAACGACGGTAAGACAAGAGTGTCAACTTAACAACAAAGTTTCGTAACTGTTCCTAGATTTCTATTTTTAGGGGGGTTGAGACATTGTAATTAACACGTCATTGTGAAAGCGTGAAAAAAAAGTTCTAAAAGTCACACTAAACTGATCTATGGTTTTATTTAATGAAAGAAAATACATGAAATGATCTTGGGGGAAAGGTTTAATACCTAAGGTCAAATGTAATAATCATTAATACAGTCTAAAAATACTCGGCGACTCTATTTTCGTGCTCCAAATTATACATGGTATTCGTTCTCTCTGTCCAGGGTTTTCGGCAACTGACAGGTCCAAATACTTCAATGGCCGAGGAAAGTATTCTATAACCGGAGTGAACAGCGTCAATGTCTTCGACAAGGAACATCTGCACGTCTCTTCGCTAGAACTTCCACCAGGTAAACACTGCCTAACGGTTCTTTTACATAGCTTTCCTTATTCTTTATACGGAATGAGAAATGTTGGTGAAATCGATGCTCGAATATTTCCCCTTTATTCCTAGACCTAATGGTTGGCTTTGCAGTCGAGCAGCTTCTTATTATCTCTGCGATGTTTGCTTGTATAGACACAATGTAATGTGCTACTTATCCAGTGGTTCGATCGAATTTATTTGCGTTTTGACTCAAGTATAAAACAATGCCTATTCTAAAAGCAGGAGTACGATACGTAACGAACTGGTTTGTCAATTTGCCATGAACGATTGCAAAGCAAAATAGTTTTCGTTTCAAGATCAAGAATTCCGTTTCATAGAGTATCTTACTGACAAATATACGCAAAAAAAACAAACCAAAATAAATCATTTAGTCAAACTCTCTGACACCGCTTTAATGTTGATTGCGGCTGCAATCATATTTGTAGAACCGAGCTTATACCCAAAATACTTGTCATTCTAAAACAACAAGATTTTCTCTCCTTTCGTTTGAAGTCACTCGTCATGCTCATGGCTCTCTCTACAAAAAACACAACAAAAACAATGTCCAAGGTAATCGGAAAACTAACTTACTTGTGACTTAAATATTATATTTGACATTCAAACAATGACCCTCATGGTGTTTCACGTTCCGATGGAAGGATCACAAAGTTAATTAAATTCTAAGAGAGCGCTTCAAAAGAGACCATGGTGATAAAATGATTCTCGCATAGTTCACAAACCAACGCAGACGCTAATATCAGTCAATGAAATTCAAATTAACTTTGGATAAAAGAATTCAAATTTTTGAAAGCAATACTACAACGAACATGATCGGTTACCCTAAAGTTCTTGTGATTTTAGAAGTCTGTCTGGGTTCTTTGTGACTTCACACATCTGATTCTAATGAAAATATGATAAAAGCAAAACAGGAAAAAAATTACACTTTACTAAGGTGCTATGATGGCTTGTATATTATCGTTAAATTCAGTCTACGGTGTCTTGACTCGCTGATACTCCCATGATATTGATGTTTGTGGTTTATTTTTTCAACCGGAGAGGGGATTGACTTTTCACGTCATTGCTGTAATGGAGGCTAGGATTGCTTATTAGTTACAAAAAACGAAATAGTAGTTCTGGAAAATAAACTATGGTTCATAAAATTCACAAAAACTTCAGACAGACCAGAAAGCTCCCAAATTATGCAGCACTATGTGAAAGTTCGTCGACAAACACCAGCTTCAGCCACTGTTTCCAATTCTTCACTTGTTTTACAAGGCAATAAACCCCATTATCGTTGTGATTTGATCTTAAAGGCCGGTGTTACGTTGGCACCAGATTGTCTCATCAGAAAATTTACTTACTAGATTACAACTTCAATGAAAAACAAAAGGCTATCACACCTCCATAATCCTCTTACAGACTAGAACAAAGGCGATCCCAGGGATTGCAAAAAGGGCCTTTAACACAACTCAAGTATACGCCGTGATTCACCAGAGAGACAATTCTCGGTGTGTTTATAGTTTAGTGATCGGCGAGCGACACTTTAAGTTTGCAAATCTGGAAATAGCGATCATAGTTAAGGGAGAATGAATTTTGTGTATCTCGAATCTTGCTCAAAGGAATACTTGCGCTTTTGTTGTTCAGATCTTCGCAATCAATTAGTAATAAAGATTTTCAGCTCTTTTCGGCTTTGTGTGAGTCTCTCTGTGTTTGTCGGCCCAATCACAGAGCTGAGATTCTGTTCTTGGTATATTTCTGAATCGTGATCGAATATGTCTACAGTAGAGCCTGCTGCCTCTGCCTGCAAACTTTGAACCTGCCGGCCATTGCGATCACTGCTGCCATAGTTTCACTATACGGTGTAAGGTTGTCTATAGAAATGATATTTTTCTATCTAAAATGTCAAGTTCACCTTTAAAAGCTATGGTTCACTCATTGCGTCTACCTTATTCCACCTGTTATTATCTACACTTGATTTTTTAGTATTGTTTTTTCACTACTGTTTTGCTACCATTACTCTTGCGCTGATAACACAAAGGCAAAGGAAAACAAGCAAGGTTGAGATTGCTGGATCAAGTAACAATAAAATTAGTATGTCAGGAATAGATGAAGCTCTTGCTTTAAGCACTCTTGTTCCCTCACATAAAGCTCAAAAAATGACATTGTCGAGCTTTTACTTTGGTTAACATTTTCAGAAGCAAACTGATGAAGACGGTTTGGGAAGGCAACTGGAGTTTTTTAATGATATAAATGTGCAGTTCTCTTACTGTTGAGTTTACAGCTTGGGAATTACGTATTTATAGACATGTAATATTTTTCGTTTATTTTCTAAATCTGGTAAATTAATATCCATTACTTGTTGTACAGTCTAATCCCGGTGGCTTTAACACGCTCACAAGTCTATGGTTTGCCTGTTCCTTGGAAACTAAAAATATCAACCTAAACGTGCTAATGCCATCTCCAATCTGCAAAGGACGTTGAACCTTCGAAACCATGCACTATCATTAAGAAGTTTTTCAACAGATAGTGGACGTGTTATTTAGCTTTTTCACAGTTAATGAACGTGTTAGCTTTCCAACAATGACCAATTATCTCATATTGACCTCGATGTTATCGCGACTCAACGAACAAACATCCTTTTACTTGGTCACGTGAATGATACACAATATTCAACTCATAATTATGAATTTATAATCCATTAATCGGTTGATTCAAGCGGGTAGAATTTGACTGAGAAAATCACAGATTGTAAAATCAAATAGAATTTGCTCAAAGCGGCAGAAGTTTCTAAGATTAACCACTTTCAGGTATAATTCATTTTTACTGGGGAAAATAAAGAAAGGTGCACTAAATACACTCTTTGTGATAAGAAATATTTGAAATCCGGCTGCTACGGAAGGACATAATAAAAGCTGTAAATTCATATTTTGTATTGAAACGTGCATCAAGATGTTTAATTTTTATCGCTATGTTGCATATCAAGGTAGAATGCGCCTCCGGTACAGATATTCGGATTCACAAACCTTTGCAATGATTTTCTGATATACCACTTGTGGGGGTTCATTTTAAAGCTCTTGGTGTAAGAAAACTTTCCATCGTCTTAGTTTTTCGAAATTCGAAAATTTTTGCTCCATAGAGTTAACACAGGGATGGCGGCCATTTTGAATTTCAAATGTCGGTAAATTAATTTGTCCCTCTAGTACCTAAATTTGCACGGTAATTCTCGCTTGAGGAAAATTCGAGCAAAAGTTTAAGTCTTTCCCTTTCGAAGCGCACACTACCTTAAGACAGCGAAATACTGGCTCTCGCTCTCTTGGAGTGTTTGTCACCCAATATGCAACAAGAGGCGACAGCATGACAACAATCATTGTAATGCTCTTAGTAACAAACGAATGAATCCCTCTCTCATACCAGGACTCGTTATCAATTGGACCGTCCTCTACGGAACTGTACACTACGGGGTGTTTTGTCAAGGCCCTGCCATCCCTAGAGGTACGCAGTTTGGCCCGTTCATCGGCAAAATTGTCAACACCAGTGAAATCAAGACCTACGATGACAACTCACTCATGTGGGAGGTATGTACAATGTCAGCCGATGTAGGCCTAATCTATTTTTCACCAGTGCTAGAACTCAATTCTGACTGTATAATGTTATTCTCCATCAGGTTGAGATATGGCAAGGTCCGTATCATTTCACATGGTTTCTTCTGACAAACCCCGCTAATACCTCTATAACTCTGCCCTTTTTATGTTCGGAATTGAAATCTACTTTGCTTAAAGCAGACGCTCAGGCCTAAAAAAATTTGCAAACATTATTCAAATTCTGTAAGGTGTACAACACATTAATCATCGATCACACGTGCGTCAACACTAAACAAAAATATCTTTGGTACAATTGACAGTCAGTCTTCGGTGCACAAATTCAAATCTCCCTCGTCAAGGTTTTAATGACATTCGAAAATGATTGATTGCGTCTTTTGTTTTGTTTTTGTGTTGGCTCGGTATTATTTGATCATGATCTGGTGTTTACTAAGACATCCAAGTACCGTATAAATTTAAATAAATAACAATTAACACGATTGGAACTAATTTGGGATAATTGGATCTTTATATTTTTTAAATTTCTCAAAAGTGTTGGATGCCCTCTAGCTGAATATTGCAATATTACAAATTACTCATAAAAACATGGGCGCTGCTAAAAGAGAAAAGTAGACGACCTTACATTAAACATTTGCTTACATCAAACCGACATTAGCTCAATGTCCAATTATCCCAAATTAGTTCCAATCATGTTTTGTCTGTGATTTCTCCGAAGCATTTGTTGTCACTTAGACCTTCAGTAGCCAATCACAGACGTTCACTTACGTGGCCTAGTGAATAAAAGTGCATAGCCAACACTGCACATGCAGTTAGGCTGATCATGTTCTATAAATAACCATGATTGACTCGCCTCGTCTTATATACGGACATAAATTTTCGGGAACCCTATAAATTTAAAGTACACAGTGCCTCGGAGACAGATATTCGGACTCTCAAGTTTTTACAATACTTTTTTGTTCAATATTGCGGGGGCTTATTTAAAGTTATTGAGGAAATATTTTTTCACCGGCTTATTTTTGTGAAAATAAAAAAATCAATTTTTCTCCATAGAATTAAAAGTTGTTTGGTTTACGGCCATTTTGAAACATCCGGGTAATTTGTTCCTCTAGTACCAACTTTGCTCGGTGACACCCTATTTCCATTCTTCATTTCAAAAGGGAATGGTTGCAAAAAGTTTAAGTCTTTCATTTTCGAGGCGCAAACTACCTCAGGGGGAAAGACTAGCATGAATAAAATACGTGAGAAAGATGACAACGAACAAATCTGCATTCTTTTACTTACCGAAATTCACACATGCCGCTTTGGTGTCACATAAGAAAGGGAATTCAAAGAAAACCTTAAATGTATAAAACTTTAACGTGTTTTCGCAGGTGTTCAAAGGAGGGCGATTGAGTCACTTCATCGACGGACGTGGCACTGCTGGAAGTTGGACAAGCTACGTCAACTGCGCCCGTTCTGCGCATGAGCAGAATCTGATTGCAGTGCAAAGAGACGGTCAGATATTTTATGAAACTTGCAAGGATATCGTACAAGGTTCTGAATTGCTGGTGTGGTACGGCGATTCTTACGTACAGTTCATGGGTATCCCAGTGGCGCAGAAAGAGTTTAATCATTCGGCGAACCTCGAAAACGTGGACGGTAAGAAAAATAGTGTAATTCACTATGATTATACAGGATATACTCGAAACAAATATCACTCTCATTTTCTAAATCTTCAGCGAAGGGTGAAAGCTCTCGGTTTCGATGCTCACTCATTTAGATACGCAGGCATACTTCTATAGCCTAGACCCTGTTCTCCGCTTTTAGGGTGGGGACGAAGGCCAAAAGCCGAGAATTGGGTCTAGGCTAGCAGACTACAGGAATATTGATGAACATTTAGGCTACCGCTCTGTGTGTTTGCCAGTCCTTGCTAAACAGATAAAACTGTTAACTCTTCTTGAACTGCGGTAATGGCATGAAGTGATACAGGACGATGTGGCTTTACTAAGAGTACTTTGAGCGGACAAAGAGGTATAATTTGCAAGTTAGTTAGCATTTCCGATCAAGTATTTTCAAGATTACATTTGGTAAAATAAATAAAGGCAAAAAATGTTGACGCGTAGGTTTTCAATCTGAAACCTTTTATCAGAATGCAGAATCCAAAAATGGTTCAAATTGAGTTTATTGTATGAATTGGACCGCCGGAATAATATTCAACAAGAAAAACATTATCAGGCGTGAGAAATGATAAAGCGTTATTCTTTGACAAAAATGATCTTGATCAAGTTTATCGTTCCTTATGAATACCCCTCAGCCATAGTTCTAATGGTATTGTAGCTTTTTATGAAACTTAACAGTGTCAAGCCCGAATTCAGCTGACTTATTCTGTTGGCACAGTAACCATGACAGCCGGCTGGCTAGTGGCGTAAATTGCTAACTCCAAAAGGTCACGTTGCTGACTCTGTCGCTTGCCGCCAACAAGACCCTTGGGATTTATCAAGGATTCGCCGTTTGCACAGACAGCCAGTGAAAGCTCCATGTTATACTTCGAAAACCATCTAATTCTCTGAAGCCAAGTAAATTTAGACATGTTAATTAATTGTTGATCCAAAACTCTCTTCGATTTCAACAGATTCAGAAGGTTACAACTGCGAGCGATGTGGCAAAGTGTTTGCCTACCGATATTACCGTGACAAACACTTGAAGTACACGCGATGTGTTGACCAGGGCGACAGGAAGTACCCCTGCCACTTGTGTACTCGCTCCTTCGAGAAGAGAGACCGTCTGCGGATTCACATTCTGCACGTGCACGAGAAACACCGCCCGCACAAGTGTTCTGTCTGCGGAAAGAGTTTCTCACAAGTAAGTCCTGATTGACTCTGATGTGTTTATTCTCCTAGACAACACTAAAATTCATATGATTCTGAGAAGCTCTGTGCTAGTTAAGCATAAATATTAATAGTCATATATAGATTTAAGACTGTATTACACGGAGGAATGACCGGGCAGACCGCTTGACAAAGTAGTCGATAGACTTTAAGGTATGGGCAAAAAGCACAATAGAACATACGCATAGAAAAGACTTTAAAGAAATAAAGAGCGAAGAATAAATAAAGGCAACACGTCACTTTATTTTAAAAAATAAAGAGAACCTAAACTTGCTTTTTGTAGCTTTCTTAGGACAGATTTGGACTCTCAAATTTCTACAATCAATTCTTTTATGAGCTACCACTTATTGGGGTTCATTTAAAGTTCTTTGAGAAAGAAAACTTTCACCGTCTCAGTTTTTTCGAAAATCGAAAAACGTAATTTTTCTCCCATAGAGTTAACACAGGAATGGCGGCCATTTTGAATTTTAAATATCGCAAAATGTTGTGTAATTTTTTAGCTATTTCCAAACTTTGCACGGTAACCCCCAAATTTTCATTGTTGATTTGGTCAGAAAAAGGTTGAAAGTTGCATTCAGGAAAGTTTGAGCAAAAGTTTAAGTCTTTCACTTTCGAGGCGCATACTACCTTTAAAAAACTGTGCTTTCAAACAGTAACAAGGATGTTTCCTTTTTTTCAGTCGTCAAGTCTAAACAAACACATGAGAGTTCACAGCGGAGAGCGTCCTTACAAATGCGTTTACTGCAGCAAGGCGTTCACTGCTTCCAGCATACTGCGAACGCACATACGCCAACACAGTGGAGAGAAGCCCTTCAAATGCAAGCACTGTGGGAAGGCGTTTGCCTCGCACGCGGCACACGACAGTCACGTGAGAAGGACGCACACTCAGAAGGACACGCGCGCCTTGAGCTGCGGCGTGTGTGACAAGACTTTCACCCAAGTCTACGAATTGAAATTCCATCGGAGTATTCATGAGAAAGGAGGAAACATCGAAAGATACCAAGAAGCCTTGCAAAATTTCGCCATGAGCCAAGTCGGTTAATGTCTAAGTCATTTCGCGATATTTTCCCGCCGCATGTGATAATTGTTTTCCGTAACACAGGGTCTTCAAAACACTGTTATTTTTCCCGCCGATTCAGTGAGTATTCATGCATAATGTGTTCTGATCCATAACACACGGTGTTTAATCGAATCTCCCTTTTGGTTTTCCCGCCGCTTTAGACTTTATTGGTGTATTTTATATACGGTAGTTTGAGTGACTGCATAAATATCGATTTCATAAAGTGACGGCACAACTTAGCGAACGAACTGCTCGTCAAAAGTTTGATTTGGATTCCAATGTCAATCAGGACGAGTGTGCTCAGTGCTATATATCTGAGGAGAGAAACGCTTTGAAATAATAATCTCGTATTCTACTGAGCGATCTTCGTCTTCAAGGGATAACAAAACGTTACGTAAATGTTACGATTCTTCAGTTGTTTCGCTTTCGTTTGTTTGTTTGTACTTTACTTTCGCCAATTATGGTTCTGCGTAAAGCGTCTGTCAAGTTCACATAGATTCTCTGTCTCATTTTGTCTGTAATCAAAATTGCGTTTAGTCAGTGATTTTAAGTGCCATTATACAGTGGGGTTTTTGAATGAATCTGCATGTATACTGTTTAATTAAGTTGTAACACTACAACCTGTGAAACCAGAACCGATATTTACGTGTAACAATGTAACTGGTTCAAGTGTGTTTATTGTAACTGTTAAGGCAAACTAGCTGTTCTGTGTATTTGGTTCTCAGCACTTACACATTGGACATGAATTTGTGTTTTTACTTTGTTTAGTTTTGTTTCATTTTATTGAGGTTATCCTCTTGACATCAACAAATCATTATTATCGTCTTCATAATTGCGCCCCCACACTCCTTATGATCTCCAAAAGGTCATAGTTCAGTTTGATCATCATCTGTTTACATTGAACTTTTAACAGTAGGGAACCTTTGCGTTGGCTCTGCAATAAGACATTAATTCGGAAAATCAAAGAACCGGTATTACGAATAAATGTACATTTTTAGAATAGAATAAGTCTTCGGATAAACTTCGAAAAAAACAACAACAATCTAAACCGAATTTCCACTTCTCGATAACAAGAGTGGAGTTGTTTTGAACCTGTGATTGTTTGATATGTACCGTGTGATTTTCATTAATATTTTCGGTG
Source organism: Ptychodera flava (assembly GCA_001465055.1). Lineage (NCBI taxonomy): Eukaryota > Metazoa > Hemichordata > Enteropneusta > Ptychoderidae > Ptychodera > Ptychodera flava. The sequence continues at coordinate 317,679 of LD343755.1, forward strand.
TTTTTGAAATGTTTTGCCTTATTAGTAGTGTATCAACAAAGCCCAAATCGTGCAAACTTTGTGGAGTGACCGTGTCACGAGATAAAAATGATACCTTGAAGATCCAAATTCATCAGGTTCAAATTTTCCCACCTGCTTTCGATAATTACTCTGTACTGGAGTGACGTAGTTTTTACTCGGTGTGACGTCAAATGTAGACTTTGTACGCCATTGTATTTTAGTTTACAAACATTTGTGTCAGGTGTCAAAGTATTTGACAACGTAAGCTTACTGATTTCTTAGAGTAACTGCCCGCAATACCAAGATAGCTTAGTCAAGTTCGATTTCAGACTGCGTCGGAGGAGGCGCCCTTCAAACATGTGATGTCATTCGTGAAAGGATGATAATCAAGGTGGTTTAATTTTCGTGTGCATTGCATCAGTTTTACGATATTAATATTTTACAGTCGATTGTACGTGGCTTTTCCGACTCATTCTGCTATTTATGAACTGTACCACACATTTTCAAATATCAGTAAATGTAAAAACTTTCCACGGTCTTGAAATAAATTCAACAACAAAGTTGATCCGCTGTTTTCGAGTCGTTATACGATTTTTTTACAGTGTTTCTTCCTCGTAAATTGAATGCCGTAATGAACCATGACCTTTTCCCCTGATAAACGATAGAGTCAAAATCACCAAGTATGGACTTCAAAACATGAAGTTGGGGAGTCAAAATCACCAAGTATGGACTTCAAAACATGAAGTTGAATAGGGGCAAGTACTAAACAATTCGTTGACCTACTAGGATGTGACACAATGGACAAGACACTCTGAGTAAGTTTAAATCCAGGAAGGTCAATCTTGGAACACATCAGGAACTCCACCTGCCCAACTACCCGAGGTCGCTAAATTTTTAACCGGGTATAGGTAAAGTTTTACGGTTACCTACCCGGAATGTGTATTAAAGTAATCAGAATTTTTATTTTTCAGAGATCAGAGGAGAGATATAGCCGATATATACCATGCAAGATATAATTATTCGGGCATCTTCTATTTTGCTCAACGGTTCAATCTTACCTGCCCGGCTGACTGCTTGTCAGTTTCCATGCATTTCTTTCGCTGATTGATGCTGGCGGTGAAGCACCTTCATGGCAAATCAGAGTAAATTGTTTTCCCTTAAAAAAACAAAAAAAAATGCGACTCGGACAATTGGTAGATTTGATCACTGAACCTGAAAGCGGTCGTGAAACGAACAAAAAAAAATGCCAATCAAATTTGCAAATAGCTGACCAAGTGGGAGGAGGTCGAAAATAATCTCTAAAACCGGACGCGGACATCAAAATGAAAGCTGTATTTGTTCTACTGTCATTGTCGCTTGGCGGCGCACTAACATCTCCATTACGGACCGACAGTCTTCCACAAGGCAATGTGTGGAGAAGTGATGTATATACAGAAAACCGTAGCAGCTCTGGGTTCAGTAATATGGGCATCCATGTTAAGAACATGTCCTCTTAATCAACAGACTTAGTGATTACAGGCATCAAAATGTACAGTAATTCATCGGTCGTTTTTCCAAATAACTCTCACATTCTCACAGAACAGATTCAAACACACAGCATAAATTTATGTCAATGAATTTTATTTACCAAGTCATTTAAGCATTATTTGAAGCGTAATTCATTATATTTCAATATCATAAGTTTAGACCTGAGGTCAGAATTTTATTCTACATGATTTCAACGTCATATGGAATTAGCTAGCTGGGCATTGTCTTTCTGAAAGCCTATAAAACCGTTCAGCAAAAATGATACAGAGCTCGTGTGGAATCATAAATTATCACTTTATGTCTTTTCAATCAAATCCTAATTTCTCTTAATAGTTTTTTTCCATAAAACATATTTTGAAATTTCTGTCCAGCTACTGTAAGACCTTTCCATTCAAAATAACCTGTGTTCCAAATTGACAATGGTCCTTCTCCGACATATCCGTCTGTCATGAGAGCTTGCAATATTCAAAGAAATCTCATTAATCAGACGATTAAGAAATTAACCCTGTCTTATATTATGTTCATTAGTTTTCATGGAAAAGAGTTCTAAGAAGTGTATCTTGACATTGAGTTGGTCACATCAAATGTTGTGATCATGAGATACAGTAGTTTCTTTCACTGCAAATGGCTGTAAAATATCGGATTTCTCAAATCATAGGGTTACCCCTAGAGTCTTTACAACAGGCACGAGGGAATTTTATGTACAGAAAGCGAGGTCAAAAAATGAACTTAAACGAGAAGAAAGTAAGTTTGCAAAGTAATGGTGGTGAAAGATGGGGCACTGTTCAGATTATTGTCAGGTGATTGCAAATTTCTGGTGCGGCGTCATCAAAGAATTCAATCACGCTGCAACACCAGACATCAAGCAACTGTACTTCTCTGCTCAATCTCAGGTGATATGAATATTCATGAGTATGGCATGCACCATATAAAACCTTAAAAAAAATACATAGATTTAAGGTAGTATGCGCCTCGAAAGTAAGAGACTTAAACTTTTGCTCCAACTTTCAAGGCATCTTTCAACCATTCTCTTTCAATATGAAGAATAAAAATTTGAGGTCACCGTGCATATTTTGGTACTGGAGAAAAAAATTACCAAAGATTTACCGACATTTGAAATTCAAAATTGCCGCCATCACTGTGTAGTCTCTATGGAGAAAAATAAAATTTTCCGTTTTTGAAAAACTAAGATGGTCACAGTTGTAATTACCCCAAGGGCTTCAAAATGAGCCCCAAACAAGTGGTATTTCAGAAAAGAATTGGAAAAGTTTGAGAGTCCAAATATCTGTCCCTGAGGCGCATTCTACCTTAAGGTAGAATGCACCTCGGGGACAGACATTCGGACTCTCAAACTTTTACAATTCTCTGATGATATACCACATGTGGGGGTTCATTTTAAAGCTCTTGGTGAAAGAAAACTTTTCACCGGCTTAGTTTTTCGAAATGCGAAAATTTTTATTTTTCTCCGTAGAGTTAACACAGGGATGGTGGCCATTTTGAATTTCTAATATCGGTAAATCTTGGGTAATCTGTTTCTCTAGTACAAAAATTTGCATGGTGACCCCCTATTTTTATTCTTGATTTTGAAAGAAAGTGATTGAAAGATCCCTTGAGGAAAGTTAGAGCAAAAGTTTAAGTCTTTCACTTTCGAGGTGCATACTACCTTAAATAGAAACAGAGTATGTATTACCTGAGAGCACGTACAGCAAAGATAAGTCTGTGTGATTTGTATCAGGTGTATGCATCTCCCATCAGCACGTACTAGTGCACACATTCACGTCAAAGCTTTGGACATGTTCAAGTCTTGAGACAAGACTAATTAAAGGTAGACATAAAATGGTTGTATGAATATAAAGCCAGGTTGAAACTGGACAGAGATGCTTATGAGTGAAAAAAAAACGATTTTTGCATTTTCATAGGATCTGTGACCTTCGACCCCTATTGGTCATTCATCGTTTCAGCCTCTTCATCATTTTCAAGCTTTTCATCATCATTGGAGCAACGATCTTCACAGCTGTGGAAACAAACAGACAAAATGTAGCAAAAATACAAAAAAAAATTACACAAACTGACATTTGGCAAAATCAACATTTTCTTCAGAAGAGTGAGAAACAGGCTGATTAAGCTAAATAGGAAAGCTTTAGTTACCTCTTTTTATATTTGTACATTCAAAAAGTTTCAAATATATAAATAATTTTTGTACTAAGATTTAGGATTATGCTACGGCAAAAATTACATCTATATCATTGTAATATTTCTTTATAATCACATATGTTGTAGGTAGCTGTGAAATGACAAGAAGCATGATCAGAAAATTTGATGTTGCTGTCTTTTCATGAGATACATCGTATAAGACTTGTACGTTTAATTCTACATTTAGGGTACGCCCTATGGCTGTGTTATGCAGTTTCACGTACAGGTAGTCTGTGGACATTACATGCCAACTCAGTGACATAACACAAAGAGCCATACGAAAAACTGACCCCTCTGTATTCACTGACCATCACAGCAGGAAAGTTGCGTTGAGGGCGCTGTTATGATTGCAGTTGGAACTTAAATTTGCCTGACATGCAACTCACAGGTTAGCCTGGTGTGGACATGTCAACGCTGACACAGCGTACAATGCGAAATAGATGCAACCAAGAACCGTTGAGTATAAAATCAGATGAAATCTTGAGAAAGAAAGAAAAATGCAGAAAGATGCAGATACAGGGCCTTCAATGTAAGAACAGAAAAAAAAAGACTCACGTTTGGGAGGTCTGCTCGCAGCAATTGCATCTCCACCATGAATGGATCCACTACTGCTGCTACTGGTGTGGCTGACAGTACTGTGAGATCTTTGAGAAGAACTTCTCTGAGGAGTTTTATGCTGTGATACCGGACCAGCAGTTCCCAGTTTGGCTTGTTTACGAAAGACTTCACGCGGTGGCTTGGCTGGACCGCTCATGAACGCAAGTTTCAGTTGCCTCTCTGTAATGTAATGTAAAAACAGGCACATCACATGGGGATGAAATCAGCAATGTTCATTATCTGCCTTCATCTCAATGATATCAGGTCACACTTGGTGAAAGTTAAGACCACACTCAATGAACCTGCACTTTTTCCCTTACACCGCCATGGTTTGGCCCAAAACAATTGTTATCAATGGTGGATGTGGACCTGTTTATAGGTAATTGGGGGTGAACAGGTCAAACTTTAACACATTATTCATTATCAGTCTTTCTTTGACTTGCTCATCAAATCGCAGTGTGTGACTAAAAATGGAGTTACGCAAGGAGATTTGTTTCTCGACTTGCCAAGCTGACAATGCAAAACTTAATAAAATACAGCCAGTGTATTAGCACTTGTTGTTCACAAACAGCTGATGAGTTCGTCCAAACTTGACACACACATGATGTTCATTTGTATATCACACGATAAACACTGAAAACATATTTAATGCCCAAATATGTACAAGTTGTTCATTGTACGCCTTACTGTCAAAGTATTCTCAGTTAAACCAGCGATACATTTCTGTCAACTTAATTTCACATATGACTGACCACAGAAATAGAGGAAAATATTGAACACAGGAGTAAACAGTCAAAATGGAATGCTACACTTTGCAGAAGTATTAACAATTTTCCAAAATGCCATTATATTGAATGAAGACTTTGACTCATGACGTTCTGGTTTTTAGTGAGTGGACTTTGATCTCCAGGACTTCACACAAAAGACTGATTTCACTCCATTTATCCAAAGTTGTTAGTGTACATGTAATTATGACATTTCTAGAATATCAACTTAATATCATTGTTTTGTACATGTTGTATTTGGGAGGTGTCACAGGCAGTGAGTGGTGTGTTCAGCTGGATTCCATTTGACTAAAACTCTGGTCACAAAGACTTCTATTTCATCAAACCACTGGTTTCAAAGAAAGTGTCTTCAGTTTTGTAATTGTCAATGCATTTTATAAATACAAAATATAATCTATTGACAAAACAAACAAGTGGACTTCAAAAGTTGTATGAGAGACACCTATCACTTAAAGGTAGGGGAATTGATCCCAGGGATCGAGTTTGTTCTAGTCTGTAAGAGGATTATGGAGGTGTCATAGTCTTTTGTTTTCCATTGAAATTGTAATCTAGTAAGTCAATTTCCTGGCAAGACAATCTAACGCCTGAACCATGCCTTTAAACATCAAGGTACAGTGTGCAAATCATGACACACCAATTAACCGATAGTTAGCTGTTGTTTAAAAAGAAAAATAAAATAACAACACATACCAGGTTTTTTCTGTGCCATGCTGGCAGCAATATTGGCGGTTATTTTTTCCAGCTTCACCTTCCTTTCATCAAGTTTACGCTGCGGGAAAAATACAGAAAGAGAGGTCACACTCTGCTTGTAATGAAAAATTATCCCTCAAAGAAATAGCAATCATGAAACTTGCTTCAGAAGAAATAAATAGTCTTGAAATACAGAAGTCATTCACCTGCCTTGTATTCTACAAGTATGAGCAACTAACTTCCTGGCTCTGTTTTCACAACAAACTCGTATAAAAACAAAGTAAAAGACTTCTTTAAGAAGAGGGCGCTATCCATTTTTTTTTGCACAGCCTTTCCATTTGCCAATATTTCTTGTGCATAGGTTTAGCTATGTGCTCTGTTGCTAGCCTGAGGACTCTCTGGGTTACTGGTGACTAATGCAAACACACTGTCTGTGTCCACCTATCTTCAGTCTTGCCAACATGGTGGAGAATAAGGACTAAACTAATGCTTTACACTGAGATTTCTGTTTTTACCCCATTTGATCACTGCGGTACAGCATCAGGTGCTTGCAGTGTTCAGTGTACAGTAATGGAAAAGTGGGAGAAGTGTGACATGGTTTTGCTCTTCATGCTGTTAAGCCAAAAATTTGGCATATGGCAACGCATAATCACTATCCTTGATGGATAAACGTCTTTGACTTTTAGTGTCTAATTTAGATACACGCTAATTATGAGTATGTTAATTTTTTGGCTAAAAACTCCTTGTTATGCACAATCCACTGCTTTTATGCACGTACATACGTAAATTGGTGTTCCATAGATTTTTGAGCCGAAATTGTGACAAAATCCAGGTTCACCTCATTTCAAACTTAGGCAATAAACAAAAGAAGTATTTTGCGATCAGCATAGACCCTTTATTCAACTGCGAATATCATACTGTACGGGCTCACAGTCTGGAGAGCATAACTATGCCATACTTTCCCTTTTTCTGCACATACCATATTCGATACTACAATATTCTGTGGGTACATGATAAAACCTTGAGAACTGTAACAACATTTCGTGCTATACTGTCTCTAAGCACTGAAAAATACAGATATTTTTTACTTGAACACTAGCTGGCAATATTTAAATTTACATCTTCTTGAAAGAAATTGACCTTTATATGCTAATATATGCTAATCAGTATTTATTCTGGCTCTCTGACACATATACAGAAACTGAAATTTCAAAACAGGTAACTTCCGCAGAAAGAAAATAAAATTGACGATATTTTCAGAGAGTAAACTTACAAGATAGAGTTCCCGCCATGTTTCAAACTCATCAGGTTCTTCTCGTCTGAAGTCCCTCTCACAATGTCTTTTCCATAGTTGGTCTGTGTCTTCAAGAAAATGCTGACATTTGAAAAAATAAAAATAATGAACGATGTCATCCCAATATCGCAGTTTCTGTTTTCAAACTTGAACATATGTTCCATCAACAGTCAACCATTATTTTATTTCCACACAGAGTTCCGGTATTTCAAAAGTGTGTTTTACTGCATTCTCATTTTCCAATTTTAACCCTTTGAGTGCTGTATTTTTTCCCACCAAAATTTTAGTTCAAAATTTTATCAATTTTCATGAACATTTCTGTAATTTTTCCTATAATTTTAGACCAAGTGAACACAACATATCATTGGCCACTGGTTTTTATCAAAATTGTTGCAAAAATCTGACAAAAATTGACTGAGGTATATTTTATAAGGGCGACAAAAATTGACTTTGGCGCTCAAAGGGTTAACCAGTCTTTCAAAACTTGTAAAAGCAGAGTGATGGACAAGCATGCACTGCAAAACACAAATATGCTTTGTAGTCAGCGAACAATAAGACCTTTTAAATTCCCTTTTGTCTAAATTGTCACCTTCACATGATATCTGAGTGATCACTTGTCAGAAAACATAGCCATTAAATTTCATTGATTACTTTCCCAAGAGAATAATTCACATCTTTTCAAGGTCATTTTAATCAGACTCCATTGCAACTGACAACACTTGGTCTTTCATCAAAGCAATCAGACCATGTTCAATGTACATTTCCCCTGGTACAGTATCACAATGCACATGGAAACGAACACAATGTTTCTGTTGGCTTTTTAAAAATTAATTTGTTACAGAGCTGTCAGGTACAGAGTTAACTCAACTGTATTGACATTTCAACTGGCAAGGCCGCATTCCTTATGTTTGCTTGAGTATCTGTTTATTCAGTGCAGCACTTTTAAATGCATGCGTCACATTATGACAGAAATTTGTAAGCCCACTGTCAAACCTGACCTGATGACCATAGACCAATGTGTAAAGACTGTATACACACATTTTTTTTTCATTTCCTACATTTGTATTGCCGTCACTTTCTGTGTCACTCTGTCACCATTTTATCAGTCTTATCAGTTTTATCAGTCTATCTGTCCCTATCTTTCGTTTCCTGGGCACTTCTCTTTTCAAACTCACTCGGTCAAATTCTTCATTTTGAAAAAAAAACTCTTTGCCTGGAACAGATCATGATTTCACAAAGGAAAGGCTAAAATTCTTAAGTCTTAGGAATCTCAATTATGGAGCACTCTCACATACAATGAATGACTGGCAATGGTAAATAGAAGTGAAAAACAGATAGACAGACTTACTGGATTGTAATCTTCCAATGTGAAGAGTTGATCTACTGTACATTTCTCCAATACCGGAGAGAGTATATCATACGGAATACCACCGACATCTTCCAATGCTGGGTTCCATGAAATGCAAAAATATGAAATTTTGCACAGATGATTCTCTGCTGACCCATTGCTATTATTACAGATGCAGAAAGTGACCTTCACATTATGCGTGACCAGAAATAGATTTCATGGAAATAGAATCACTCCACTGTAAGCAAGGTACCAGCAACGATGAAATGTAAAATGTATATGAAATCTACATTTATACACGTACATTGTGAGTACAAATGTGGCTGTAGCGATACTACTCTCTGGCTCACAGGTCACATGTGCAAATCTGGTACATTAGCCGATCAAAGGTCTCAAAACAGGTCAGTCAAAGTCACACATGTCACAGTGCTCTACTGTCGAGAGTTGTGGTAGTTTTCCTCGCAGGGTAGATACCTGTCTGTTTCAGTCTGAATGTACATGTGTCAGTTTTGAATGAAATAGAAATAATCATCTCACGTAGAACCATGTGCTTGCATGTACAAAGGTGAGTTGCTGTATGTGGGAGAATTATTGACCAGCAGATCACTGCTGGTCTATAAATACACCACCTACTTCATTTCCAAATCAATAAACATAAGTAAATATGAGTATTTGTACGCTGCCACTGGTGTAGCTGCGTGTAAATCTGTCTGAGTTTGATTCATGCATGACCTCTGACCCATTTTTAATGACATCATCGCGATTGCTGTGAATAGCTAGACAAATTTGCTGAACTTACCATCAATATTGTCACACAGCACCCTCATACACATGTCATACAGTGACGGTACATCTGGAAAATGAAAACAGGAAAATCACTACAACAGTGAAAGTCAGAGTCGATAGGATGTGGTTATGCATATCACAATGACTTGAGGCAGCCAATGGCCATCCTGCAAGCTATCTAGGATACGTCCATTTCTTAAAGCCCCAATAGCGGCAAATGTGTAATAAACCGATCTCAAAATATCCTCAATTTTCTAAGAGTTTTCTTTGAATAAGACCCATTAAAGACTGAAAAGTGTATAACACTGTCATAAGTGTCAAATGTGGAATGAAAATTCAAACATTTTAACATCATTTTAGATTTTCCACAATTTTCAAAAACTAATCGACATGTGACAGAAAATATATATTACAACAACAAAATGTTGGCCGTCATGAGTTGTGCATTGAAGTAAATGGTATTATGCTTGTTTCTTGTATGATCACTTCGTGTACATGCAGGAAATACTGCATTTTTTGTACTTTTCCATTGGGCGCCATTTTATGAGTGCGGCACCCGTTTATTATTAACCTGTTCAAACGTGTAGGCATGGTTAAAATCAGCGAGCAGTGATACTTCTATACATATCCTTCAGTTAGCACAGTTATACAAACAAACTTTAGTTTGAAAATAAAATCATGAAAATAATGCATAAAATTCACAGCTATTGGAGCTTTAACATTTCGTGTAAAATCCGATAACCAACACAGAATTATTTTATCTTCAAACAAGCTACAGGTCAGCCAAAAGATTCTCTAGCTCTTCTTTTGCTGGAAGTAAAACATAGTTTAAACTATTTTTAGATCTCAGTGCCTGTCATAGACAAGTGGTTATTTATCAGAGGAGTGGCCAAGCTACAGCTTTAGGTTTTTCTGCATACGACGGTGTGCACATGGCTAGCTACACACAATATACCATGGACTGGTCTACTGGACATAAATTTGTGAATAATAGTGGACTGGCAAATACCATAAATATTAGTTTTAATGAACAAAAGGTAGATAATGCATGAACTTTCAAAGATTTCTTCTTTTCTTCTGGCATAAATTTTGTTCATCAGAAACATCATTTCATATTCATGTTGATCATCAACAACATCATTCTTTATGACAGTAACTGGTAATTGAATTAAATTCAGTAATTTTGAAGACCTGAAACAGAAACTACTTGTGAGAAACCAAAATACTCATTCAAATTCATTTTCATTCATTTTCATAATTTATTCCTACGATAAAGCCCTAGGCCATTCCATACAGCACATTTTATGTGTGATAATAAGTGGCATATTTTTACTCAAGTTTGTCAAGAGAATGGTAATGTTCTCTACTTCACTCACGTGTGACAGTTACCTATTTGTACAGAAAAGTTCTGCCTATTTCTTGACTTCAAATGTACAGGACTACCTACAGTAACGTCTAGGTTCCATTTTGATTTTTCGGTGAAAAAAACTGATATATTTCCACATTTATTTCTCCAGACTATGACTTTCAAAACTGGATAGAGCAGAAAATATGAAAACTTATTGCAGTGAACAAAATTTCATAAAATGATTATAAAATTCAGCAGGTCTGCCAATATGTATCAGTTCATGAACAATGACAGGAAATGACTCAAGGTCAGCCTGTTTCAGTCATTGCCACCACTCCTACACATAATAGGTACACTGCATACAAATAGGTTAGAGATTACAGAATCTCCAACTCAGATGTGTGGGCTGTTTCAGTTAATGCCACCACTCCTGCACATTTGCAGGATTTCCCCTTTTTCTCACCTCATTTGCATATATTTGACACTGAAATGTTCATTTGAACAACGTCACATCTCAACCCCTGGGTCTACCTGTACACCAAATACTGTGATGGTAGGTGTGGCGGTTTGGGAGCTTTTGTGTGTGACGGACACACATCCGCACATACCGGTACATACGGTACATACATACATACATGTACATACAGACATACAGACGCCACAGACTTACCATATAAGCTCTTTTTGGTATTTATATACATACCAAATATGAGCTAAAAAAGTGAATGTACATGCATCTGAAACCATGCTTGTCTACTTACGATCATAGATGATATTTCTTGCTCTTCCAGAGAAAACTTTTGTACGAGATTGTTTTGATGTACTCATTGCAGTGAGAGCTGCTTCATCCAACCCAGCTGTGGACAAATCGATGTAAAATAATACAGTTATTTTTCTACAAGTATGTCAGGGTTTGGAATTTGCATACTTTTCTAGTCCAAAATTCGACATGTTCGACCATCAAACAAACCAGATGATGGCTCTTTTGGACTGTGAAGAATCTGCAAAAGTGTGACACAGTATTGGAGTCCTTCCGAGATTGTAATACACCAAGCTAACATCCCTCAATCTCAGTGCTTGATCTACAGAATCCTTTTATCAAAAGGATTCAGTTAGAAGTTTTTCTAGCTGTAAGGCCCTAACCCATCCTCACTGTGAAAGATAAATTATATTCCCCTACACAGAGCAAAATTAATGTTTATGAATGACATTACATACCATATTTAGTGACATTTAAAGTTTACAAGTTTTAAAAGAAGGTAATTAGTAGATGATAATTTTTCATGAACATATTTTTTCATTTGGATCACTGAAATATACAGTCATTCAAGTGGTCTACATACACCACCACACTAACAGTAACACCCTAACTTTGAACCCTGTATTTTGAAAACAGTTGCACATGTGATATGTCGAATCAGAGTCATAAATATTTTGTTTTGCACAATGCAACCGTACAGAGCAGAAGCAAGAGGTCTTGCTTCTATTGTCTATGATGCAACATAGTAGGGCAGCTGTGCTGGAATTACAGCTACCTGTCCTTTGCACTTTCGTTTCTCTGAGAAGATTATCCCTTATCAACAGCTGTTATTCTGGACTTTTATTTCAATAACCTGGGCATTTAGGGCAAAAGCTCACCCAATCCACTGTGAGCTGTGCCATACACATCAGTTATACTCAATCAGAGCAGATTGACAACAGCAAAATTGGTTGTGACCCCCAAGCTACCATTACAAACAAGGCCAGAGGGACAGCCTTCAGTCTATGAGATGATGGCTACTGAGGGTGGCAATTATTAAAGCACTGAAAGGATGGCACGTATCTTTAAATTCTTCTACCTACTTATCTATGAGCAAGGGTTAATTACAGTAGTGCTGCTTCATGATTGGCTCACGGCCTGTCAATCAATCTTGCCAATTATCATGAATTGTACTCATAATAAAGCTTTCTATGAACTATTATGAGTGATGTAAATTGGAGAGTCTGTGGCATTTTCACTTTCAACTTCTTATCAACCAAACTGTATGCACAAATCAGTGTAGGTATCATCAGATTTCATGGATTTCCATGGATTCGTAGTCACCTACCACAGACATAACACTGTGGATGTACATGTATGCTCTGTTCAGATAGTTTACACAAAGCAGATGATGCATGGAAAAATCATAGGACTGTTTACACAAAATGGATTAACTACAAACTCTACATATTAATACAGTGGCAATATATCTAAATGATGAAATGTTTTACTGAGGATACAGAGTATCGTACATTCTGCATTTATATGAAGACCTTTGTAACAGCCAGATCCAAACAATTTCACATCTTTCAAATTTCATTTAGATTTCTAATTATTTTATTTCTTATGAAGTTGAAACTCTCAGTCAATCTGGAATTCAGTTCAAAAAGTTCTACCTATGCTTTTCAATGATTTCAAAACACTTTCAAATTATTACGATAACATTTTCACCACTAGCATTACAAACATTAGAGAGACAAATTCCTAAAAACAGAAACTTGATATTCTTTCATATTCAACGTTTAGAATTAAATGTAAGTCAATTATCTAAAATTTAATGATATTCAAAATTCAAAATGGACACTATGGTAACTCTATGGGGAAATACTTAACCCTTTGCACCCTGACCCCCTGGTACTCTATGATGTCATCGGACATTTATGTCCGAGCCCGATTCAAAGGGTTAAAGGGCCAGTAGCTGTAACTTCTGATGATTTTTCACAGTTTTTTTTTATGTTAAATATCCATTGCAAGTTCTTGTTCTCTCCACTCCTTGAGTGACACATATTGAAACACCTACTGTTTAGTGGGTCAACTCAGAGTCTATATGAGCAAAATGCACTCTCATTGTTTACATGCAAATTCTAGTCCAGACCAGAATTCGGTTCAGAAGAAATTACAAACAAAAACAGTGAAAAAAATCATGAAATGTTACAGCTACAAGCATTTAATATTCTATTTTACCGAAACACAATTAGTATACCTATATGTAATCCATACACTTCAAAATAAGCCCACAGATTTAGCATGAACCAAGAAAATGAGTAAAAATTCAAGCGGCCCATATACTGTCTCTAAGGCCTATTCTACAAGTAGTCACCATAATTTATCAATTCATTGCCCTCATAGCTTACCAGTTCTCCGTTTTGGTGTGTCTAACTGTGGCAAGCGAAGTGGTTTGTAATCTGGGTTTATTGCTGGCATATTGATGTCCAGTGGCGATGTCACAGATTCCTTGGCCTGCAATAAGATCACATCATCAATCAGTCAAGTTCAGTCACAGGTCATTGGTACTCTCACTGTTAAAAAGCAAAATATTTGGTATCAAAGACCAGTGACAAAGGCCAAAATAAAATCATTTATAATAGTTTCTCTTGTGTCTCTCCTATTTCGTACAAACCTATCCGGAATTTGGCAGCTCACGCAAGGTTTTCCCAGCGATTGAATGCGTCACGTTTGAGTCTGCGCAGTAGTGAGTTAGTTTCTGCCGGATTCACCGACTTGGACTTCTTGCAAAGTACAGGCGGTGAGACGGAATGTGTACACAGTGACGTAGAGCAAATACAAAATGATTGACACCCCCCGCCGTTATTCTGGCCAATAAGAAGAACGCTTGCTAATGGCTAGACATCGAGTACGTTTTATATCTGGGCGAATAATAGCATCAAGTTCGTACATCCACCGCGTTTTACAACTGATCGGTCGACCACCGCTAATGATGCAAGATTACCAAAGAAAGCTTGTTGAGAGTTATATTGAGGGAAAAGATGTGTTCGTCTGCATACCAACCGGCAGCGGAAAATCACTGACATACGAAGTCGCTCCACATTGTTTTGATTTCCATCGCTTCGGGCACGTAAGAGAACAGGCTCCAACTGTAAGGATGGTGTCTTTTTCCATCCTTGAATAACCGGCCACGATTTTCGCATTTTGTAACATGGGCCCCACAAATAACACACATTTTCACGCGTTTTCGGTGATAGAACAGAGGTCGTGCTGACTTTTGTGGGAGTGATCGCACTCGACATTTTGTCAACAACGCCATGTGAGTTTTATGCATGCACGTCTCGTTTGGGTCAATTGGTAACTCCTCCCAATGCAGGGTTCTCAAAAATTTTTGAAGTAGGCGGAAAATTCAGAAAAGTTGGCGGTTAGCTTCTGTGTGCAACTGGGCGGGGGTGGGGGTATTTAAGTATTTCTTTTAAATTGAAGACATTTCTGAGCAATTTCATGCATTCTTATACAGTGTAGAAAAGGCTATTCCAACATACACACAGGGGGAGGGTTTAAGGGACGGGGTCCCCCGTCCCCATGGGCAAGAAATTTTTAAATTTTGAAGACATTTTGGAGTAATTCCATGCATTCTTGTACAGTGTTAAAGACTATTTCAGCATACAGAATAATCATTACCATTGTAATTTACAACATGTTTTCAAGGGATAAAGTTTTTAAAAACCGTTAGAAAAATTAATTTGATATCACTCGGGCCTGTCAACTGCATCTAGTTGACAAGGATAATAGCGAAATTTCACCAGACTGTTGTGTAGCATTATGTTTAGCTCATGACCTGAACAAACATTTTCAAATACATCATAGAATAAGGGTTTTCACAACCCAGAAAACGATCCGCTAGAATCCTGACCTGCCTGGCTGTACAAAGTTTTTAACTGATTTAAATAAACTTGATTGAAGATACAGTAAAATCAAACAGTTTATTCAATTCAATTTATAGGAACACAATTTTCAGTGATTTTAATTCACTGTACTAATTTTACAATAAAACGAATCCGCGTGCTGATTATGGATTTTATTTATTTTTATTTTATTTATTTTTATTTATTTATTCGGAAGACCAACAGGAATAAAATCCCAATTACAGGCTCCGCTCGACATAAAAAGAAATACAAGCACAATCACACAAAATAAACAATAAAAAC
>LD343755.1:334482-374656 GCA_001465055.1 Ptychodera flava
TCAGATACTGATTCCTGCCGTACGCATTTTGAATACATTTTACGCAAATAAAAACTCAGTTGCGTAAAATCGTACGCAAGTTTTGAAATTGTAACGGAAACGCTGACCAAGTAATTTTTTGTTTATTAAGATTTGATCTAAACCTCCCAAACCAACAGACAAAGTCCTACTCTTCCGCAGAAAATCAAAGTTTTCAAGCGTCGACTTTCTCTTCCGCGATGCACACAACCACGGCCCCTCCACAAAACGCGATGTCGATCGACTTGAATATTGGCATCGTGATTGACCATGGATGGATTGACATGGCGTTTCAAAAGTATGAAAAATGAGACTCAGTAACTTTTGGTCGCTTTAGATTTGATCAAAAACCTACCAAACCCATCAGACAAGGCCCTACTCTTACGCAGAAAACCATAGCTCTCAAGCGTCGACTTTCTTTTCCGCGTTTGAGCGAACAAAAGTCGGCTTCATTCGGAAATGGTCGGCTATTCGCGGGCATAACGTAATTGTATTGTAGTCCAATTTTCGGCTATACCCGAAGTGAACGTCGGAATAATTCGGCCTGTGATCGGGCAAGCAAGGTTGACCTCGAGAGCGATTCCCAGTATGAGTACAACACGTTCGCTGCTCGCGGTACTACAGTGATAGCAACAAGTTCACCGCGTAAATTGCTAGACTACATGATATAACCACATCGGCACTTCTGAAATATTATCTCCGGCTTGCAAGACCACTAAGAAAATCAAAATATTGTTATCAAAACCAGAATTTCCGGGCCAGAGAGCGAAACATTCCTGAAAAGTAGCCGGCCAAAACACGAAAGTAGCCGGTCAATTTGGCCGGCATCCGGCTAAAAATGAACACGCTGCAATGTGTAAAATTTAGTGATGTCATCTTATGAATAATATATGAGTAAAGAAACGTCATCTCATGAATAATTTATAGCAACGCAAACCCTGCAAGAAAGCCAAGTCTGTGATTCCGGGTGAAACTCCGCTGTATAGCGTTCACTTCACTCATCGCGGTCACCCTACTCATCGCGTCCACTCACGCGCGCGTTTCACATGAAAGCAAAATACAAATCATTGCGTTCACTCCACTCAAACATTCACAAATCACAGACTTGAACCAAGTCTATGTGGTGGACAAAAAAGACAACTTTCCTTATCTGTGAGAATACAGCGGTATGTGTAATTTCATTGAAAGCTGTTGATGCCTCCCAGAACATGTAAGCTCAATATTCCAAGAACTTGCAGATCAAACCATGGCATCCAAAATTACCATCCAGTTCGACATGTCTTGATCAATACCCATTAATGATCTGAATATTCAAGTTCATTGTTGATATACACGGATAAAGCAGATACAAGCAGATTCATTTACGAAAGTTAAACGTGGAGGAAAAGTGATAAATGCATCCATTTCCTGACTCTCAAACCAAGCTGCTCAGAGTGTCACATTCTGTGCTGTCAAATTCCAATGGAAGCGCCGAAATACACACATTACAATCTCACCTTTTTCGCTCTGCTCTCATCAACTGTGGGTATTTCTAGTTTCCTTTTCATTTCCCTAGATGTCTTGCTACCACTGCAATCAGTGCTGTTTTTCTCCATCACACTGCCACTGCGTCCTGATGTTTCCCTCACCTTGTGTGTGCCTGCATCGTCCCTGCTTCCTGCAAAACGTTCCTTGCGTTTGTGTTTATGTTTTTTCTTATCTTTCCGTTTCCCGGAATGCTGGTCGTGTTTTGCTCCCTGCTGATTTGAATGAAATTCTGAGTCTGTTGCGGCATTTGAGGATGAGACCACAGTCGTCTTAACCTTATCTTGTTTCAAAAGTTTCTTTCCTTTCTTTGGCGTATCTAAATTCAAACATTCTAAAAATGACATTCCAGTAGACTCATACGACACTTCCTCATCTCGAACTTTGACCTTCGCTTTCTTTTTCACTGGTTCTGTTTTGCTACTTTTCTTTAGCTGTACGCTATTTGATTTTTCATGTCTATGATCGCTGGTTCCTGCGCTATCGTTTGTAAATCTCTCTGTTTCAACGTGTCTTTTCATAGCTGTCTTCTCAGTTTTGGACTTTTCTGAGTGACACAATTCTGTGCTTTTACTAGATTTTCTCCTTTCGTCTTTCACGCGTGTCTTGTCATCACGTTTTTTCTCTTTTCCCGGATAAGACTGATGATGCACCAGTCTTTGGTCTTCACTATCTTCAACATGGCTTCTTGAGTCGCACTGGTTTCCTTCATAATTCCCTTCCTCATTTGACTGAGTCTCTGTCAAGAGCATCTCTTTCCATCGATGTACAAGAGTCCTGGCATAATCAGTCACTCTACCTCCCCATTTCCGGTACTTGTTGACCTGCTTTCCCACGCCAGTACTCTTTGACAAAGAAAAATCATTCAAAATTGGTTAGTCTTTTGCATACACTATATATGCATGTTCAAACGACCAGTTTCAAAGAAAACTGCTTTGTGCCACTTTGCTTTCAGTTTTTTATCAAAGTTCTGTTGTCTCTACCGTGAGCACTGTAAACCAAGCCGTGTGTTGCAGTGGTCTATCTTACAATATGAGTACGCAAACCACAGGAAACTGTCTCATTCACGAGTCCGCTCCTAAATCACACAAGAAACCGTCCCTTCAGAACCCTTAACATAGAATGCCCCTCGGTGATGGATATTCACACTCTGGAATTTTCAGTTCTATTCTGATCTACCACTTGTGGGGGCTCATTTTGAAGCCCTTAGAGAGCTAAGAAAAACTTTCACCATCTTAGTTGTGTCGACAAGCTGAATAGTCAGTGTTTCAACATGCTTTGAGGACTGAGTAGAACAAGAACTTGAAGTTGACATACAAGACAAAAATAGTAAAAATTCATTAAAAGATACAGCCACTGAACCTTTAAC
Organism: Ptychodera flava; assembly: GCA_001465055.1. Taxonomy (NCBI): domain Eukaryota; kingdom Metazoa; phylum Hemichordata; class Enteropneusta; family Ptychoderidae; genus Ptychodera; species Ptychodera flava. The sequence goes on from LD343755.1 coordinate 337,394, forward strand.
AATGGTAAGTCGTTGGGTAAATTACTAAACAATCTAGCTACTATAAGGAATTAATACCGTACCTGCAGAATGGCAATGGATACTGGCAATTTACTGAGTTGCTTGATGATTTTAAGGATCTGAAAATAATCACAAGAAAGATCATACTTGTACACATGTAATTCACACAGGTTTTACTTCAGTCTACGACAAACCTAGAAACTGCATACATTTATTGAACACAGTAACACATTTCAACTCTGAAAAACAAAATACAAGTGGTGTGTGAGCGCACAAAGTTTGTTTAAAATGTCTTCATTTTTTACTGTATCACTAAATTTTCACAGCCGGCAAATTTTAGCTAAAAGCCGGTTGTCTTTGCCGGCTGCCAGGTATTTCCTACATCCCCGAGTGTTCAAAAAGGACAGTAAACAAGTGTGCATAATTATTAGTCATAGTCATAGTGCAAATCAATAAGAAAGGGGTCGTCACTGTACCCATGTTGGCAGGGTTTACTTGATTGTGTAAGCTGTCTCACAGTTGCATACATATACCGTACCATTAGACGTATAACATTTAGGACATAAATTTGTGTCCTAAACCCCAGCGTCGCTCACGTTGATTAGTAGGTCTTATGTCCCTATGTCCCATCTGCATTCACTCATTGGCTACCTTTATGTCCTCAAGTCTCATTAATATTTACTGTTCCGAATGCAACTCATTGATTTGCCGCCATATGTTCTTATCCTTGCCTCACTTTCGAGTGTTCCTTGTCTCGTTCTGCCATGTGCTCATTACTGTAACGCATCTGCGAGCCTAGCCAATCATTACCAGACAGCTAGAGCGTAGTCGCAATGTTTGTGAAGATAACGCTCTACAGCTGTCTGGTAAAGATTGGCTAGGCTCACAGATGCGTTACAGTAATGAGCACATGACAGAACGAGACAACAAACACTTGAAAGTGAGGCAAGGACAAGAACATATGGTGGCCAATCAATGAGTTGCATTCGGAACAGTAAATATTAATGAGACTTGAGGACATAAAGGTAGCCAATGAATGAACGCAAATGGGACATAGGGACATAAGACCTACCAATCAACGTAAGCGACGCTGGGGTTCAGGACACAAATTCATGTCCTAAATGTTATACGTCTATTTAAACGTTCACATGCAATGCTTGGGTTCATTTCCTTTGATAGTTTTCATCACAGTAGCCCAGTAACGAAAATGACATCTCGTCATACCAGGGCTGTGTGTTGTTAATGTCCATGTCATGTGGTTTTGAGAGTACATTTGAAAACACACAGTCCTACACATAGGGCTATGCGAAGGGGTGCTTTGCGCCTACTTAAACCCATTACTTTCCAGTCTATCGGACCCCAAAATGAATGGATCCCAGTCAATTAGACCCTGTAATCATTCCAAGCAATGAGATATGCCTTTGTCTAGTAATTCGCTCATCAATATTGCATAGTTCTTTATCTAGTTTGAATCACATAGAATTTATAGTGATTTGGGACATCACTTCAAATGACAAACTGAAACTTTACAATGGAATCTACAATGCATGCATTTACTGTTGTATTTGGTATCACAGTACTCAGGCAAAACAACTTTCAGGTGAGACAAGTCTCTAGTAGTAGTCCTGCTGGTGTGTTTGCCATCACTGCTGTACTGGTGTGTAGAAATGAGAAATTCATTGTGTCAACAGAACAATTTTGTTTGGAATGTTTGAAATAGAGAACATCTATGGTTCATGTACATGAATTTTATATTTGTACTACCAGTGTTTAACCAAAACATATATAGCATCAAATCAGTGTCCAATTGGCTTGGATCTGACTGGCATAGGTTACCCTGGGACCAGGATTGACCAGCTTCCTACATGTACCTATAACTCATCATCTTTGGTAGTATAGGTTGGGCTACACCACAGTCCCTCTACAAAGACAGTGCCTATGATATACGCTCAGATGTGTGAACATGGTGGGAAAACACAGAAGTGCTGGGGTATTCAGTTGATTGCATGTAAACCTGTGAGTGAAATGTTAGTTGCTCCGTTTTTTCAGGATCATGGTTACATGGAAGCTCATGAACATTTTCATAACAATAAGTTTATCCCCACAGTGTACAGTCCAGGACTCGTATCGAATCATAGGGGTACTGAATGCAGTTCGAATTTTTGTACATTCGGGAGAATAGTGGCAAAGTTTTATGCAAAGATACTTCTTTTCAACTACTAGCACAGTGGGATGGGATAAACAAGTCTTAAAAGAGCACGTACAGGCATTTAACTTATTTATAGTAATATCGATAAAGTTGCAATTATACATGTAGCTGCCATATTGCAACAATGCATCAGGGCAAACAGGAAGTTGTTGTCTCTCAGCTAGTGCAAGGTTTGGAGGGCAAAGACATTTTCCACGCGTTACTTAACCAATAATTATGAAGACTTTATCCCATACCTTCACTTCATCTTCGGTGCCACAGGCGTATAACGCCTTTTGTAAAATTTGGACGTCTTTCGTTGTCTTTACGTCCGCCATATTGTCATTTCGTTGACCCTTTATGTTGTCGTCTATTAACTAGACAGCTACTGTGGACAGTGCTAGGGAGTCTTGGTCAGGCAGGTCGAGTCAGGTCATAGGGGAAAGAAATCAGTCCCCTGGGGTGGGGAGGGAGTTTTTTTGTGCAACGGTTTACCTTATTTTCTTTTATTAATTTTGACTGTGATATTTCAAATAAAGTTCAAGTCAAAACCTTCTGACTGCTTTCTTTATTACTACAAGCATAGACCCTCGAGAGTCTATGCTACAAGTAATTTTTGTTTAATTTTGACTGTGGTATTTCAAATACAGATTTCGACTCCACACCGTCTGACTACGTGTGGGACGGCTGTGGTGTTGACTTAATAAGCTAATCCGCTGATACGCTCAGTCATTATCAAGTTGGCAATGTTTGCGCAGCAATTAGAGTGGTATGTGCACTGGTTGAAGAGGAGATAAGGAATTGTAGGTATTGAAAACACAGTCAGACAGTTTGGAGTAGAAAGCTTTATTTGAAATATCACAGTCAAAATTAATAAAATCAAATATTAAAGGTAAACCGGTGCACAAAGAAAACATCCCCACCCCAGGGGACTTTCATCAACCTGACCTGTGGTCAGGTCAGGTTTAATAGATCAGGCCGGCTAGCGACCATGGCGACCAGAGACCGATTGTGACCACCACTACATTACCAACATGGGTAGCGCAGTACTAGTCCATTAGCCATTGCAATGTATCATTTTCTCGAAGCTATCACTATATTTTCTCGAGCTCGTAGCTAAAGCTGTATCAACGTACTAGCCTTCAAGATAAATCGGTAAAATTATCTATTCAAAGGAATCTATGTCAAAATGCTATGCTGACTGAACAGTTTTGTGCTTTTGATAAATATACATTAGAGGATTCGTTTTTGTGAGGGGATCGGTGGAACTTCAGGTACAAATGAAATGTAAAAGCTACCCCCTCCAAATTATTTTTTTACAATATGACCCCCCCCCCATTCATCAATTGTAAATGTGACACCCCCCCCCCCAAAAAAAAAGATATTCATCTGATTAGATTTATCAGACTTTGTAATTTGCAAGTCACCTGTCAGACATTGGTAGGCCTATATGTTCAACATATCACATATGTCAACCGCGTGAAATCTATCCGTGTAGTTGCGTGATTTCCATGTAGTGCGCTGTCTGCCTGATCTTGTTACTTGTAAGAGTTCATTTTCTATGTCGCTGCTATCACTTTCTGAGCCACTTTCCTCTAATTCACCTAATTCACCTATCACTGCATCTTTTGGTTCACTGTCCGCCTTCTCCTCTTTCTCCTCCTCCTTCCCTCCTGGTTTTGTCTGCTTAGACCCTCCGGTGCTGTTTGACACAGTTGCCGGCCAGTATGTGCTTCAACTATTTCGAATTTGTCTTCCTTCAACATCTTTCTCTCAGTTGACAATTTGTCTCTGTTCATGTACATATCAAGGCTACGAAAGCCGCTGAGGGCCATCGAGCTCTTCAACCCGACTTCTCACTTCAAAATTTTGTTTCTATAGACACTCCTACACATACTTCCTACTTCAAAATGCCAACTCGAGGTCTGAAACTTTCAGCTTACGTAAGTAATTCCCTGTTTTTGTACACTGCACTGCAGTCATTGTTGCCATAGTAACTTGACCAGTCTAAAGCATTAATTTGCTTTCCCTTCTTCTGCTTCTTCATTCTTGCACAGATTTCAATGTCTCTAGATCATCTGAGTTAAGTGGTCGACTATCACTTTCTCAGGGACTATGTAGTTCTTTAAGAACCCGTGACAGTCAAAGTGACTCATCAGAAGCTAGTGGTGCGAAAGATGCAGTTTACCTCGGTGAACTTGACAGTCCATAACTGATTTAAAAAGCAACTGATATGTCCCATTAATATTGATGTTCTTATTTATATTTGTTGATCCTGTTTCTTCAAATGTATGTAATTACAAAGTCCAAAACTCTTTGCAAACCTTCCATAGAACACCGGTTTTTTCAGAAATTGGGGCTATTTTCACAGTTATAAAAGTTATATCGTGAACTTTGTTTGTTTATTCTGAAATACTGTGTTTGGACGTCAAATCCAACGTGACAATCCAGTTAACTCCAGGTAAAACCTCGAGCTAGTCCACTATAGCGACATAGGTCTATACCAGCGATTATCACTAGCACACACACACATGCCTTCCCCACCAACATTCATTTCACCCCTTCCTTCTCTAATACAGTGTTATTGGGGAGCGTTCACTAATGGGCGAGGTCATGGAAAATAAACATATTGAATTAGGAATTAAAGGTAGAGTTAAAAAAGAGGTATAAATGTTAACCGATTGAAAATCTAGGGCGAAAAAGGAGATACTTGACAGCGGTACACATGTTTATAGCTTTCCATGATCCAATGGGTGTTCGCAAGTTGCGACCCCCTCCCCCCCCCCCCGGCGTGCGCCGGTCTACGACTCTGAATATCACCATCCGAACGCGGCTACCAACGGCAAAGGGTTGGAGAATGCTCCTGGTGAGGGGGGGGGGACAATATCCGAAATATCAAACTATTACAATACTTTTTTTGCCCACCACTTTAGGAAGCTAATGGAGTAAAATAAGTGTTAACTGGCTTAGTCTATATTTGTGAAAATCGAAAGCTTATTTTTATGGATTTAAAACAGGGATGGCGGCGCCCCACTTTTGAATTTCAAAGTGTCAGTAAATGTCGGCAATATGCTCTCCAGTACTTAATTTTGCCAAGTTACCTTGACTTTTATCTTGACATCTAAATGGAATTGTTGAAAGTTTTCTTATGAAATGTTTAGCAAAGGTTTAAATCTTCATTTCGAGGCGCATGCTAAATTGAACAATAACACACCGCAAGATACACCTCCATGATTGCTGTACTGATGAAACGCTGATAGTGCATTATGGGATGTTTCAGTGAACACATTATCCTTCCAAAACGATCGAGCTATTGTATGGAAACAGATCTACTCAAAATTTGAAACAGGAATTATAATCGTTTGACTATTTCACTATGTCCATTTCTGTGGATTTCAGAGACAAAATTCTTCACTGCGCCCTCACACGCCGCATGACGGAGTGTGACGTGAGGCTGATTTTTGTTTTAATATGGCAAAGTGTCTGTCAGACTAATATATCAAGGTCATGTGACACAAACATGAAGAATGCTTACGTAATCGTATTCATATTTCTCTGCGAGCCATCGTTGATCCATGGATGTGCAAATCTGTTTTTGTGCACCATGGTTGATCGCAATTCCATGGATAGTACAGAGGTTATTTCCCTGCCCTTGGTTGCCTGCACGCGTTCGTTTTGAATGAATACACGCGTTACAGGGCGTATGACGTAATATTTTCTAAATACGCAAAGTCTTTAACGTCATACCATTCTCATAAAAGGCCATGTTGACAGTCAATTATTTGATTATCCAACAAAGTGAGTGTTTTTACTGCAGTCTTCTATCACAGATTTATTACTGACTTGTGGTCGAAGTGAACACCTGTCGACATATTGCTGTCCACTCAACACTTGCTGAGCACAGTTACCCGTGGGTTGGGTAATCTGCTAGATTGATCAATTAATATTCTCTGCTCGATCTATCGATCGCGTACTCGATCTGCCCGCCGCTGCAGCCTAAATACTGCCAAAGTGTGAAACAGAATCACTCGCCGTCTGTCCAGTATGTGTTTTTGTCTTTTGTCTTTCATCAGTTTGAACTGTTCAAGGTAGGATACCGACCACTGCATCTTCTTTGTTTGTGAAGCTTGTAAAGCACACAAAAAGTCATACTAATTCATATAAATTTATGACTCAGACTACAAACCGCAACAACAACAGCGCATGTACCGTCCCAACAAAATTTGTCCGAATTTCAGGCAGCGGTGTACGATGTCGCGCGTGCAGAAGTCGGCTAAAAAGAAGTTGATACACAGAATTCAGAATAAATAGCACTTAAAGTTATGGCTAATGGAGCATTTTACTCAACAGGAGGACTAGTATGATTTGACACTTAAAAAGTACGATTATACTCAAAGCTGTTATGATTTGTTCAGCTACCCACCCTTATCACTACAAAAAGGAGACAACTACATACTTTGTTATACTCAGTAACTTCTGCAGTTTAATATTTGGAATTTTCAGGTTTTGAAAGAACACATTTTTGTTCTACTCCAACATGTTGAAATTTATTGTGAACAGGTTGTCATAACAACTATGACTATTAGTTTTTTCTTGTATTGTTTATCTTGTATTATCAAGTAAAACATTCATCACCACTCTTAAAGCCATGCACTCGAAACAGCAGTCACCGCAGCCAATTACATTTGTAGGAGACCCAGGGAATCTGATGCAACGAGTGAGAACCGTCTCACCACACATGCAATCAAAAACAATGGAAAATTCCATGGGAAGACCAAAACTTCCGATTGTTGAATAAACAAAATCGCGTTACTGTAGTTATGTAAGTAAAGAAAGGTGCGTGAATAGGCAGAGAAAAGAGAGGGGGCATGCAAACATTCTTTCACCCGCGACTCGGAAAGAACCGTTGTAAAGATCGTAAACGGCTATTTATATATACCTCTACAATCTGCAACATTCAAAAACTAGTTAATTTTAGTAGTGTTGTACTTCTCTTCAACACTCAAAACACGTTCAGTGAAAATTTCACCAAAACAACGAAGCGTTATAAATGTGGTTGTATCACGAGTCAATTTATCCGCCTATATTATTATTACCATTTCAGTGATTCGAATCAGTCAAATGGTCTCGGAGCATTTGATTCGATGATAGATATTTGTTACGATTAAAGTTCACAGGCCATCGAGAGAGAGTTTTGGTTACAGAAACAGAGTACTCAGTGGCTCAAAATCTTCAAATATAACACCGTTTTTTTTTCTTATGCGTCGATGTTACATACTGCCAAGCATTGTCCCTTCTTGCCTGTACAGAGGTATAGTACGATTAAAATGTTATTAAATTCATCACATTATCCCAGATTCCCTGTACGTGTGGATACCATGCACGATCGATATCAGCCCCTTTCACAATGCTACGTCAATATCATTATCCATGGTGTTGTTCATCAGTTCTTGACTTATTGGTCTCTAAGCGAAATGTAACAAGTATAAGACCTTTTGACAGATTACATAATAATAGCAAAGTTGATGTCACAGTGAATGACCTCTGTAGCATATAGAATTCTTTAATAAGGTATCAGCCATATGGGAGATCCACTGCCGCATTAAAATTATTTACACAATCCAGAGTTTTCCAAGCATTTCTATTTCTTGGCGGCTTGTCTGCTTCCATCCTGTTTTCTCCTTTCCACGGTCAGCATGTTCAATACATACAAACTAAAAAATTAAGCGATCCCGTGCCAAAGAAAGGGACCAGTCACTTACACGACCTCAAACGAAGCACCCACGCAATAGTTCTTTGCTGAGTTTGTCGACCAAAGGGCAGCCACTTAATTAGTGCTGGTACCTACCCCAGGGTATCATGTTTGTCAGAATTTGCCTTGTAAGCGGCGAAATTTGCCAATATATCATCTAATAATTTAATTGGAATATTCTGAGTGAAACCACGATATTGCTACAAGTTGGTGAAGGAAAGGACTGCCAGGCTATAGGCTCACACACCCCCACCCTTTAGAATAGCGTGTTCCTTCGAGACCCTTCTGTTTATGCATTGTGGACTTTGTGACATGCGCAGAACAACTTTCCTTGTGAAAGTGATTCCGACCGTCAGATGTGCGCGTGTGTACATTCAGTATTGATGTCAGTGTGTAGCGAAGATCAGTCGCGTCGCCGGTCGTCTTGACACCAGGTGTATGGCCAGCTGTAGGACGAAGGAGGCTATATTGTAGACTGAGACTCGGACTGTGAGAGACTTGAGTCTTCGATTGACCCGATGGAGACAGACAATCAAAATTCGGTTTACTATGTGCCCGCCGGCACGCAGGATTCGGAGAAAACCTTACCAGAGGATCGGTCAACCTGGTGCGGATATGGAAAATGGCGTCCTCGGTGTCTGCAGCGGTTTGCCAATGGAAAGGGGTTTGTTTTCTTCGCGTGCTTGATGACTTTATTTCAGAGCATGGTGGCTAGCGGATACACCAGCAGTGTGGTTACGACTATCGAGCGACGATTTCAGCTAAAGAGTTCGCAGTCTGGGTTCGTCGTCAGCAGTTATGAACTCGGTGCTCTGCTGGTCATAGCCTTCGTCAGTTACTTCGGCGGAAAGGGCCACCGTCCTAAGTGGATAGCGTACGGCGCTCTCCTCATGTCTGTCGGGACTGTTCTCTTTGTACTTCCGCATTTTGTCGGTTCGAGATACGACATTCAAGACGCGGTAAACACTACCGAACCGGAGATATGTGAAACCAGTCCGGCCAAGAAAATACGTCACATGTCCTGCGAAAATAAAACTTCATATACTATTTACATATTATTTTTTATCGGGGCACAGCTATTACTAGGCATGGGCACCTCACCAATATTTACACTTGGCACAACCTACGTTGATGACAATATCCCCAGGAAACGCTCTGCTACTTATATGGGTATGTACTTCCGTATATGAATGTGAAAGTTTCATTTTGAGAAAAAAATGGACCTTTTAAGTTGGTATTATTACATTGAGACTGACTTCCTCATTTTGGGTTTGCAGCCTAGGCATATTCCATCAAGAGCTATTCTAAATATTTTTTTTCTAAATATTATGTGAATGTATCGCCGACCCTTATTCTACAGCATGGCTTACCGCTACTTGTTGTTCAATACACCCATAGCATACAGTATCTGATCAAAAATCAGATTTTTTTTTCGACTTTTCGCACTCGTTTTAGAACATGAACGAAGGTTGTCCCTTGAAACACCAAGTTCCTGGAGTGTATACCACTATCATTGTGATAAATGTTAATGTTTGTGACACGAGAGTTGATCAAGGTTATTGATGTGAAGTTCTGCATACAGTTTTGATGGATCGCCTGCCCTATGTTTAGTTGCACAGTTCGATATTTCATCGGCGTTCGCTTTATGAAAGCACTTTTGTTAGCGAGGCATGGGTCAACAAACTTTCAATTCATGTAGTGCGCATTTGATATGTAAGCTTATGTATATGTGCCGGCCTGGTGTATATGTGAGTCTATTGTGGTCACCTTGTCCGACTCTGGTTTTAACTCCGGTACTTAGCTTGACGTATTAAGTAATTTCGTTTATCAACTTAGGAATTTGTGGCTATTAAATTTACTTCCCGCAAACAACGTACACTTACTTATTACGGAGGTGGGGCTGCCTACCTGTTTGGTTTTACTTTTACAATAACAGCACCTCGCATTCTGACACGTCGAAGGTGACCTGTGTGTGTCACGCCTCGTCCTAAATTCATCGTCATAACGATGTCACCACCCACCAAACTGTCGTGGTTCTGCTTTCCGAGGCGATGTGGGGGGAAATCGCTTTGGAAAGTTGTGGGAGACGGAACTGTGGCAAGATTCTGAACCGAACAGGTCTGCCCAGGTTAGAGTCCTTGTAACGCCGACAACGGTACGGACAGACCAGTACGCAGAGCGCGTATACCACAGTCCCTTGTCGCCTGTCTAAATGTAGCGGGTCTTGCGCAAGCACAAAGGACTCGAGCTTTTATTTGTTTGTCTGTGTTAAAGATAAAGTACTTGTGCAATGAAAAACAAATAGCCAAACTATAAAAGGAAAATGATAAAAACAGAGACATATAAATATAATGTAAGGCAACAACATATCAACACCAAGACTGATGACATGAATGGTAGAAAGACAGGGATGCTGATAATAGCAGCAGTATGCTACAGACATGTTATGACATCGTATCTTTTGATGCCGTCTTTGCGTTGTTCATCCAACCCACCATCGTCGTAAACTACAAGCCTCTTTACGGCAAAGGGTTACCATAATTTTTCGTAGGTTTTCGGAGCGGAAATAAAGCTATGGCTCGCAAGACGGCCACCCACGCATCACACGCTGTTTCAATATTTGCAGCGTCTTGCGCAACAAGCATTTGATATCGATCTAGTCGACAGATATCTAAGATATACTTAGTATCGATGTCCATCAGTAGTTGAAACTCCCGTTTATCGATTTTACGTAATACCAAGCTGCAGTAATTGCATGCTAATTCAATATTTCTGAGTGATAGTACGACCAAGGCCGGCCTAACGAGTACTTCTGCTTCCCAAGTCAGTAGAACGTGGAACAAATCGTATTAAAAACATCAGCTTTACGTTGCAGGGTTGTATACAGCAGATACACTTTAGAGTGTATAGCAACAAAAATTCTAAATTGCATTAAGTTATAGGCAATACATGTAAATCATCTACGGCCATTCATCTGTTTGATATCTACCCCATCAAAAACTCTATACAGGCGGATGGATAATAGCCAGGAGTTGTAGCGTGACAACACAGCTAATTAATTAGCAACTAATATTGTGACTGATAGCTGACAGACAAAGTAATATCTTACTGGCGTAACCCGTATGTATAACACGCGAACCTATTGTTACAATGCGTCCCGGGGCAAATATTTATTACGGCGTCGCCATAACGACCACCGCCTTGATCAGTGACACGGGGCTCCAGAATTCAAGAGAGTATAATCCAGGGCATGTGTATGAGCCAAATGAAATCGTTCTTGCAACCAGAGTATTTGAGTCATTCCTATTTCAGTTATAACACGAGGAAACCGTTTACGGTATTACATTAATAACTGTGGGCTGACATACTCGCAATTCTGACATATTCGACATCCCTCAGGTAAATTGCAGTCTATAGGAATGGTCGTGCTTTTGCATAATTCCAGACAAACTTGATACTCACAAAAGACTCGCAAAGGTAGGGGAGCTAAGTAAATTGAAAATAGCTTCTTCAAACTAAGGCTAATAAAAGGAATTTTACAATGTATACAGACGGTAGTTCTTTACAATATTATTATATTTGACCCAATCACATATACGTCCGGATAAAATATTCAGCATACCTTTCACAGTAGGTTTCCAAAATGACAAATTATAAATTGACAATCCTTTAATTTGAAAAGGCGTCACAGAATACTGAGCTCTGACAAGTTATCACGGTAATCTTGACTTAATTTATTTCGGTGTGTGTCATGTTTTGATAGATTTGCGTCATATCTATGCCCCATCTAAAAGCCGCGAGTGTTGATGGATTTTCCCTAAATTTCTGCCTGTTTGTAAAGAGGGATGCTACTCATAAAATCATGCCAATTTGTCCACTGTTCGACTTTTCAACATAGCGCGTGTGTGCACATTCGATAAATATTGTTCATAACTCTATTTTGGTCTAGACCAGAATTCGTTTATCAACAGCAAGATTTTGAATTGAAAACAATGCTCGGTATTAGCGCTAATTTGCACGACCTGCATTTCAACATTCTTTAAAAATCTGGAGAGGAAAGTGAACTTTTCCTAAAACGAAAATCATGAAGATATCGGCAAAAGTTGCTGCTATCCTTGGAAACGTATAGTGGGTGCATATAGACAGTCTCATCTAAATCTGATCTCAGCTTTGTTTTGCCCTACTTTCATCATAATCATGCATCCATGCACGAGACAGTTGTGCTTGCATCCGCTCTACAACCGTATACTTCCTTTACCACTATTGTTGTCCGTCTATATTAATACTTTCGTAACTGACATTCTTTCAAGTTCTGTTACCGGATAGAGCACGTGTTTATGAGTAGATGAATGTTCGAACCCACAGGCACTTTGAAAGTTCAGTGTACAGAAACCCTCCTTCAAATCACCCAATCCTCTACACTGTGACAAATTTTGGAGAATTGGATCTTCATATTATCCAAATTTCTCAAAAGTGTTAGATGCCCTATGGGGAATGTTGCAATATTACAAATTACTCATAAAAACAAGTGTGTAACTTTTAAAGGAAAGCAGACGAGCTTACATTTGCAGATTAAACCGGCATTAAGTTCACTATCCAATTATCCCAAATTAGTTCCAATCGTGTTCTGAGTTTCCCACCCACGCGACTCACTAATGAATGCAGTACAATGCAATGGTTCAGCAATGCAATGTGTCGTATTCAGACGGGAGTGGTCCACCCATGGAAAGAAAGGCCCATAGTTCAACAATAGGAACACTTGAATATTCGAAAGGACCCAGACAACAATACTTTACGAACTTGACCCTATATTATTGTCTGGTCAGCAGGGCTTGGATAGGTCGGCATACATACTATTGTAGTCCCCTAACCACCGAGGGAGGGTCACTTCCTGAACAAACACCCTTTGCTAGCGAAGTTGAAAAGTGATGTTCAATGCAAACTGATGCCGTGCCCACCAGCCAAAACAAAAGAGCCGGCGGGCATTGTCGATCCTCGTGATTTAACGCGTCAATGACCATCTTCGTGTCGTAGGCTATTGAAATCCGACGTGTTTTTTTTTGATAGCGAACGAGTGTTTGTCTATTGTTACGCATCGAGCGAGATGACATGACGATTCACGTTGTAACATGTTCTGATCATCATGTCGCATCACAGTTGCGAGTGGAGTGATACGTACCGGCCGCCGCGTACTATGCATATAATAATTATTATATGCATAGTACGCGGCGGCCGGTACGTATCACTCCACTCGCAACTGTGTGTCGCATCAACGAGACTACTTCATGTTTCGAATTCTGTTTAATGGTTATAAATTTATATTTTTCTTCTCATATGAACCTGTAACCTTACAATTGAAGCAGTTCATGGAAAGACACAGCTCTGAAATCCTAGTTTATGGAGGAAAATATATGGATATTGCCAACATTCCAATTTTTTACATGCAGGAAAAATATTTTGACGAATACGTTTTTACATGTACGTGCCCAGAACAAGCTAGTTTCCTGTTCTGATCACTGGTTATAGAAATCGCCTTGCGACAACTCTGCTCTCACGGTTGTGGGCTAGAGTATCCGTGATACACTAGACTGTCGACGTATACAGTCCCTTGTGCCTTTTCTGTCCCTTATTGGTGTATATTGTCTCGCACATACGACGGCGAGAGGATGAATCGCAAGCGCAGCGCCGAAGGCGCGAGCTGGGCATTTCGAAAGCAGCTGGATTGAACCGCGAGTGCCGATGCGGCACGAGGGCAATGTCTACCTTTTCGCGTGCGATTCCCCCACCATCCGCACTAATAAGAGACAGAAAAGGCACAAGGGACCGTCGACAGTCTACTGTACACCAGCCGTTTTGTTTCGTTTGCATTGTTATGATTCGGCAGAATATCATTGTCAACAATAGCCTACATTATTACCATCAACTAATCAAGAATTATTGCTCAGTGTGCATATATCAACATGCACAGCAACCTATTTATCGCAAATCCCAGCCAGTCGCTAGCGGGGACACTGTAGTATTTTCTACTACTTCAGCTCGACGTCATGGCGCTCAGACGGCAAATACAATGCGCCATTTACTTGATTGATATAGCATTATCTTGTAGATTTGTTGTGTAGTACCGGTAGTCTAAAGTTAACGTTGGCCTCCTTGATTTGCTCAAGACGTCACCAAATACCTAAGTCACGCAGTATTTATTCCGAAGCTACCACATTTGATAATGCCTGGTTTATTTGTTGCTGGACTTGAGTCAACTTATGTGAAGAATGCACTTTCAAACAATGTCAAGGTCACGGTGTTTGTTGTCTGTATTGTTCCCAAAGTAGCAGCAAACCATTCGAAAGGACAAACAAAGATATCGTTTTGCGTCAGAATATCGAATACTGCTTGTATAACGAACAACAAAACAGAAATCAGATTGACTTACTTAGGTTAAGAATTTATCAACACAGTTCGAATTGAGATAGAAAAAACATGTCAATGGACACAAAATCCGAAAGGAGACAGTAAATTGGTTCAGAGACAGAAATTTAGTTTCAACGCAAAGAATTTTGAACATTCATGGAACACTTTTTCCTCAGAGAAAGGGACCATATTGTAACTCTTTAAGTTGTGACGTCATGAATGACGACACTGCATCCACATATGACACACAAAGAGTAAGCGTATTTTTGAAAGTGTGCATATGATAGTCTGAGCTGTTTGAGAGGACCTTTAAAATGCACACATATGCTTGTGTATATACCCAGGCTGCTCCTTCGGCGATCATTCACTTTCGGCAATTGAGATCGATTGCAGGCAAGGTCTTACACACATACATGCTGCAGGAAATATAGACGACGATTTACGGAAGTGACCTCACAAAGGACTGTCTGGCGAAGCTTGCTAGCTGGCTTTGGCGATGATCGTTTCTCATGTTATGTTTTCAAGTGGATATTTGGTTGTACGCATCACAGTGCGCATGCATAAGACGACAATGTAGGGTAACTCCCAACGTGAGCCGTATAATTTAATTCCTTTCAATTCCGCCCAGCTCCTCTTTAATCGCCGCATCAAGGTGAAGTGGACATTTGAACACAGACAACGTAAACAGCCTTCAGATGCGATCTGTCCCTGAAGGCTACCCACGTAGAAACTCAATTACACATAAAACACAAAAGAGACAGTGACTACTTCAGAGTCTCGTGAAAGAAAAACAATATTCCGGGGTCGCTAGCTCCTCATGACAAGGTTAACTGACTTTATATTAGGAGCAATTTAGTCTTGATAATTTGTTGAATTTATAGATAATGCGTATTTTGTGTTTATTTATTTATTTATTTATTTATTTATTTATTTTATTTATTTATTTATTTTGCAGGAATACTCTACTGCATGGCCTCTATAGGTCCGGCACTTGGCTTTGTGGTAGGAGCGTTCGCACTACGTGTTTACGTTGATATAGGCTTCATAGACCTTGAGGACGTCCCCATAGAACCGAAAGACCCCAGGTGGGTTGGCGCGTGGTGGGGAGGTTACGTGACCATCGGGATCATCATCGCGATTTTAGCCGTGCCTTTACTGGGATACCCGAAGGTGTTGGAATCAGCTGCTTTGAAGGAAGTTGAGGATGCGAATAATGACGGCTCTAAGGACGAGGGTCATACAACAATGAAAATAACCAACGGCAAATTACGAGGTACGTATTCACCAACAATAACTTGGGAATGGAATAGTTGATTGGTTTTTACAGTCCTGATAGGGCAGTGTAGAAATTCACTAAGCAAATTTTGTAGTGGTATCTCCAGACATTGGAATGTGGAGTCGTGACCTATTTTACGGTCTATTGCGTCATTGAACTGGTTAGTACTGACGGCAGGTTGCTGAAACACGGCTGTGATTTGAAAGGTATTCCACCACGCACTGTAATGTTGACAAAACGTCCAGCCCTTAGAGTGCTGTTATTTTTCCCACCAAAATTTTAGTGCACCATTTACCAATTTTTATGATTTTTTCTGTAATGTTTTTGATAATTTTGAACCAAATGGTCATCACATTTTATCAGCTACAGTTTCTTACCAAAAGTTTGGCAAAAATCTTTAAAAAAAATTGACTGCGATATATTTTTTAAATGCGACAAAAATTGACTTTGGCGCTCAAAGGGTTAAATGAATCAATATCAACGGTTCATGACTGCCGTTCCAACGGCTCCATTAAGGGCTCTTTCAGGAATTCAAAATCGCCTAGAAAGATTGAAAACCATTTTAAATGGGTGATAATTACTTGCGATATTGGCGTCTATATCCCAGTAAACCTGTGATTGGAAAAACTTAACACTAAAACAAAGCGCACCCGAACGCTTAGAATCTTCTGGTATTGGAAGAGATTTCGACTCTAGCTGCACTCTACCAATTGAACAAAACATTTCTTTTAAAATACTTATATGCAATCAACCGCATAGACATTGTAAAATAGTGTAAACCTTCGATGTAATAAATTTGCAGGTAGCCTAAATATTAGATTCAGAAAAATATTGTGATCTGTTGATTTAAGAATCAGATTGAATTTTGCATCGCAATTAGAAATGTGTCGTTACAGAATGAGATCAACTGAAAAGGGGACAATTCTAGAAAGTTCTTTTACTTTCAATGACAATACAATCCTGTATGAAAATTGTGTTGCTGTTGGTCGGGGAGCCATCAGTGTGGCGCGTAATCCAGGCCATGTGCTCTAACTCAATAAAGCGAATGTGCAACTCCTCCAATAGAAAGTATTTCAACTAAAAACGAAAGAGTTTGAATTCAAATACGACTATGCGACTCTTCAAAAAGAATTGAACTCAAAAAGGATATAATTTCCTGCGAAAACTACTGTAACTCTAACCGCATGTGAAGTCTTAATTTTGACCTTGATTACGCGCCATACATTGGAGGGATAGTTTTGGAAATGCAATATCGCCTCTGTGCTATGATGAACCCTATACTGAGAATACTTAACTAGCGATGCAAACACGTTTGACAATCACGTAAAGCGCGTTGAATGAAGTTAACAATGTCCGTCTGCCTTTATGATATCTTTCAGATTTTCCGAAAGCAGTTGGCAGTTTGTGTACAAATCCTATCTATATATGTATCTCCTTGGCTGGCGCGATGGAACTGGCGATAGTTACAGGGTTCGTCACCTTCATTCCGAAGTACCTGGAGTCACAATATGCTGTAACGCCCTCCACGGCCAGTTTACTTACAGGTATTGATATTTTCTGTCTACATTACTTGAAGTAAAGTCAAATATATTGAAAGTCAATAGAATGTTATGTCTGTCGAGAATTTCCATTCCTAGCATTACCTTCACGATGGTGAAGAAATAAATTCTGTAATTTTTGTCCCGTAACCAGTAACAACGTATTGAAGGTTGCAAACAAAATCCAGGGATCCTGTCGCCTAGTTTGCAGGCCCAGCTTACATCATTTATGGTGCATTAGTATTTCTTGGTCAATCAGACCAATGTGAAGCAATTAAACTACTTGAGGTAGCAAAAGTCCTGGCCGTCTATATGCACTATTTGATCGGCTGAATCACGCCGCAGATTTATCAAGCAGGATGTCCAAATTCAGTCGATGTTATCGATCAATGGTTGTCTGGCACAGTTGAATTGAGGTAGTATGCGCCTCGAAAGGGAAAGACTTAAAATTTTGCCCAAACTGTTCTCAATGAAACTTACCTCTGTATTTCTAAATCACGAATACAACGTACAAATTCTGGTACTAGAGAAACAAATTACCCAAGATTTACCGATATTTGAGATTCAAAATGGCTGCCATTCCTGTGTGTTAACTCCACATAGAAAAATGAAAGTTTCCATTTTCAAAAAACTAAGACAGTAGAATTTTTTCTTGCACCAAGAGCTTTAAAATGAGCCCCCACAAGTGGTGTATCAGAAAAGAATTGTAAAAGTTTGAAAGTCCGAATATGTGTCACCGATGCGCGTTCTGCCTTAATATGTCACTACCTAACCGCGCACATTACCCATTTGTCGAGGACAAAAAATTGTTCTCGCATTTCAAAGACAGTTGGCATCGTGATCGGTTCGAGAGAAGACTTCTTGTTATAATTTCGAGTAGGTTCAAGCTGAGAACGAAAACAATATCGTAAATCGGAATATTTTTGATGTCTGGCAATGGAAAATTTCACCTTTGAAGAGAAAGCGTTCAGAATGAAATAAATAGTTAAGTTTTACTTAATCTTTAGTTCATATGTCAACATGCTGCATAACAATCTCTCTGTGACTGGCGTCTCAGGTTTTTTTCCCACGAGTGACTAATCCCTGTCTGGACAAATAAATGTATTGGCGCGACGACTGAATCGAACAGTCTCGGAGACAAATCGAGTCAGCAGACTGTGACCCGGAAGAAATCCCAATTTCCTGGATCGCCTATTAAAGAGCTGGACTGACGACAGTCTATACCCAAGAGCTATAGTATAGTGTGACGATTGCTTGGCAACAATGTGCCCGGCCCTCTTAATTACTTTACATCAATGTTTTCTCAAGAAGGATAAACGGATTCAGTGCCGCGGGGTGCTGTGTGTTCAAAATACGTTTTCACACTTGCTATGTTAACATCTTCAGTTCCTTTTTGGCGTTTATCAAATGCTTGCTAATTAATTTTCTTCTTTCCTTCCCCGAACAGCACTGTCATTTATGTCAAGATAGAATGCTCTTCGGGGACATATTCGGACTGTCAATATTTTACAATACCTGGTCTACCATCTTGTGTAACTCAATATTAAGCTCATGGAGTAAAGAAAGTTATCACAATACTATTTTTTCGAAAATTTCCTCCAAAGAATTAACGCATTGCAGGGATGGCAGCCAAAGTCGAATTTTAAATATTGGTAACAGTTAATTTGTACTGTAGTACCAAATTTTGCACGGCGACCTGTCTTTTTTATCTTTGGTTTCGAAAGGGAATGGTTGTAAGCTTCCGCGAGAAAAAAATTCCAGCAAGGGTTTAAGCCTTTCAATATCGACTTTAACATAGATAGAAATTTTAAGAGCGTGATTTAAAATTTTGAAAATATTTTTTTCCTTGGAAGCCTGTCTCATCGAATATTACGTAACAGCTCGGGTTTTGAAAGTCCGTTTTCAGATCATTGATGACGTAATGATGAAATTTCATTTGATTCTGTAGCCTAGCTTGTCATGTGATGACCGTTGCTTAAGAATGTCGCCTCCAAGCGTATCCTTAAATCGTCAGTAGATTTTTATCAAGAACAGTTTTCCACATTCACTAAATTTGTCTAAAATAACAATTATGTAACGAGAGGACTGTCTGTTCAAGTAATGCATGAATTTGAGCTGTTTAAGCTGCCGTGAAGGGATAAAACTGCCCCTATCCTCCAGGGAACGGAGAGTAACTGAGACAGTCTTTTCATGACAGGCAGAGCCATGAATACAAATTGCCGAATTTAAATAACATCTATATTTTCTTCCGCTTCCATAAGTAAAATTTGTATATTTTATGTTTTAGTTTCGGTTAATTCACGTCTTTAACAGCAATACAGACCGAGGCAGTACATTGATAACGATGTCTTTATGAAGGAAAGACTGTTGAATCGCTGCTTTCAGCAGTAATGATTCATGTTGGCGTGCTCATTTGCCCACAGGGATTATTAACATCACAACGAGCCATGTACGAGAGTCGGATGTATTAAAAGGACATCAATAACGGGGTCTAGCACAAGACTGTCTCTTCAAGAGGATGTTGGTCGTCAAATAATTCATTAAGTCCCTGAAATAATGCTGACGTAATGGACACGTGACCACCCTTGTCCAATCTTCCAGATTTACACGTTTCAAATTAAAAAATAGAGAATCCGTATAATCTTTGACCGCAGCTGCGTATATCATGAACTTCGTCTCCATTTTCCAAGTCCTGACTTACCGCGATATCATTTATTTCTATTTTGTAGGGTTACTGATCCCTGGTGCTGCCTGTGGAACTGTGTTTGGGGGATTTTTGGTCAATAAATTTAGTCTGAAAACGGTAGGGACGGCCCGCCTGGGTTTCGTCTGCGTTCTTATTTCTTTTCTGTGTTACGGCAGTCTATTCCCACTGCGATGCGGATCTCAGAATCTTGCCGGCGTGTCTGTCGACTACTTACCCAGGTCAGTGACGTCACTTTATCTTTCATATCCGTCCGTTTTGCATCACGGTTTTTACATGATGTTGCCTCTAACACAACTAGCAGGAGCATTTAAATTAACCATATTAATTTATTTCAAAGTATGCCAGATTGAGGAAATGAAAGTGCCTTTCAGCATATATTGTCAGTTCTGCTTTTATTTATCGGTTACAGAGTGTGTGCATAGAATTCAAAATAGCTTGGCCTGCTTGTAGGGTCACAACATGAGACTTGCGACTGTCTTTGTACAAATGCAGAAAGCGTGCAGACATGTGGGGTCGTTAGCAGTCAGTTACCTGTATTCAATAGTGTCATAAACGCAAACATTGAAACGGTCGAATTTACAACTCCGAAACTACAGATTTTCGCTCACCGCAAATTTGCATATAATCCATATATGGTAATAGAGGCGAGTCGCGATATTTGCTCATCTGAGAGTCGGTAGCGCAGTGCAGTCTTTGCGACGCACGGCTCTGGCCATCCATAGTCAATTAAGTGACCGGCTTCAGCAGATATTGGTGACCGAATCGCTTTGAATAAACGATATATTTGATATTAGAGATTTTAAAACTTCATATAGGGATTGTCGATTCTAAAAGCTGACGCACTAGAAACGAAATTCCTTAATTTTGGCATCAAACCCCCCCCCCCACCCCCCAAAAAAGAGAAACTCCTCAATACAAAATGTGCTTTTTTATTTTGTATGTATAATAACACGTTGTGGAAAATCTTTGCATGAATATAGATAAGCAAACTTTAAATATAGACTTTTCAATCCCAAGTAGTCTATATTCTCTATCAGAGTTCAAATGCGATGGCCAAGTGCAGGAGGGGTGTATCTCCTATTATTTAACACAGGCGATACGCCCCTCTTGCACTGGGCCATCAAAATTATGTCTTTGTGTGTTTTATATAGGTTGTCGCATTTAGCTGATCGGAGCCCGTACATTTAAAAGCGCACACGAATACACGTCCCGTGTCTGTATTGTCATTCTTTCTGTCATTTCTCTTCTTTCTGTCCAGTTTCTCTCTTCCGTTCTGATTTCATGTTTTGCAATTAAAATGTCGTATCTGTCATGGTTTCACATTCCAAATCTATTTTGTTTTATATTTAAATAAAGCAGGATCCTTATTGCGATTTTTAACGCACTCAAAACAAATAAGGGACTTACCCCCTCCCCCGTAAACGAAGGAATTACATTTCTAGTGCGTCGGCTTTTTTGATCGACGGCCCCTTAAGTTTTTGGTTGTAAAATCAATTTATGCATCGACACGAACATGCGATATTGAATATGGTTATCCTTAAGTCGTTTAATTCTCAGTCTCAGATTTTATTGTGATACTGTTTTCCAGAGATATCCGAGATGCAGACGATAGGGTGAATATCACATCAAATTGCAATTATCATTGCCAATGTGACCCGTCTACCTATCAGCCTGTCTGTGGTGAGAACGGCGTGACGTACTTCAGCCCATGCTATGCAGGGTGTGAAAAAACCGTGGTAGACGTGGACGAAGACGAGGGCGTGAGAATGGTAAGTCAAGGCATTGGTGGTCGGTTTTGCAGGAGTTGAAAGCACTGTTCCATGCTATATAGGAACTCTAGAGATCATACAATTTCTGAACATCATATTTTCATCACGTGGGTCACCGTCATGACTACAAGTGAACCAAATGCGCCCTCTAGATCACGACATGGTCTGATTTCAGCATCTCGCCCCGGGCTCTTTGCGTTCACGTAGTGCTGATTTTGGTAAATGTTAGCGTAGTGTAGGCTGACAACCAGTGCTGTCAGTACTTTCCAGCGTTAAATAGTCTAAAGTCAAAGCTGTACAAAATTAAAACAGAAGGTAAAAACCATATTATTTGAATCGTTCAGAGAAAGAAAGTAACTGCATCGAAATTATCAATAAGCGAGATGTCCGTGTAAATAAGCTACAACCTTAGCAAGTCAAGTTGTTTTTCTTCGGGGGGAGACTCCCTCCTCAACACTCCCTCAAGCAAGAATCGAATACCATGATGTACTTTACCCAGCCACCGAAGATTTGCAGACCAGACGGTTAAGCTGCAACAGGCTGCAAAGAAAGCTGTATTATTACAGTATCACGATCAAACGATATCAGTTGAAACTCTGACGTGGCTATCGTGCTGTGCCCAAGAGCTAGGGTATTCCTTTATATTCCGTACTGCTTCACACTGAGGAGAATGGGCAATAGCATGTCGATATCTAATAAATGTTGCCCGATCACTGTATCATCTCATGACTGATAGTCACGGTTAATTTGGATTTAACCAAATGAATGATATTAACCCTTTACCTGTCAAGATCATATCTCAGCATCGGGTCAAGTTTGTGTAAAGTAGTGAGGCAAAACATGTCCCCTATGGTGTATTTTAACAAAGACTTGAAGATTTGAAGGTCCCTGAAGACAGAGATACTGTAAACATTATTTTTATAGACTTAAGCTGCTATAAGATACCAAGCCCAGTGGGTGAAAATACATATGGTTTTAGCTCAACACAGCCTCTTACTGATTGGCAGATGGGGAAGTGATACTGTCTGGCAGGTAAAGGGTTAAAACAGAATGAATTGAAATTGCTTGAAGTGCAAACCTCTTATCTTCAAGGGCATTAGTGAAGTTACTGAAGATAACGTTAAAATCTGTGATTTTCTTCAGAATTTCACCAACTGTGCCTGCATATCCGATTACCTACACGGTTCCGTTGACGATGGCGAAACCAGAATGACCTATGCAACGTACGGCAAATGCGAACGAGACTGCAGTGCTGAGCTCGGCGTCTTCATGGCTGTACTTATCGGTGTCGTCTTCATGACCGCACTCACACAGATACCGCTGCTGATGACGACTTTGAGGTAAAACTTCTCCGAGAAACATCCCATCTCTGTTATGCAGTCCTTCATAGGTTCTTTTTCCGAAATGTAAAGCATCCAGGCTCGGCAAAACTATGCGAACGCACGAACTCCATAAGTCGTGGAAATCAAAGCGTATATCATGTTCTATTTCAATGTACCAAAATTAAAATAAGAGTAACGACAATGACCCAGTTCCATGAATTCTGTGTCAAGTTATGGCATCCTGAAGGTTAACTGTTAATTTGTTTTCAAACAGATCTGTTGGAGAAGATGAAAAACCGTTTGCTCTGGGAATGCAATTTGTATTATTCAAAGCAATAGGTAAGTACTATTACTCCTGACGATTTGAACAATAGCTAGTTTCCTTTGACCCCTTTGGTATGTGACTGGAAATAATCGACCTAAGTCAACGGACTGCCAACGAGCTGTTTCCATCTTTGAAAGTCAACAACTTGACAATATTTACCAATTCACAAACGCCAAAAATTACATTGAATGCTGCATTCGATTTGGAGCGTTTCCGCATGAAATAAACTTTGTTTAAATGGAGTGTGTCGTCGGAACTGCGCGTGTGCGACTTTTGTTCACAAACAATGTATTTCATACATGATGTCTTGATGCATCACGTCAAGAGAGCGGGAACATTTAAATTTTACGATATTCATTGTTAACAAACACTCTTTAACTTTCATCAATCGCCAACGGTGGTAGGAATCCCTGGCAACCTTCGAGCAGAGTTCCGACGACACCCTACCGTTAATGGCTCGCGATCATCATTGTTGTTTGTGACGATATATATGATCAAGCTGACGAACTGGCTTGATGCGTCTATCGTTGTTATATCACGTTTGTCATTCTTACGTCATTTTCACGTGTACTACTAATACTATAGATTTGAACTCTAAATTTCACATCGCCGACCGTTCCATATCATTTCAGCGTACGTGCCAGCGCCGATGTACTACGGTCAGTCAATAGACGATGCCTGCATGCTCTGGGAAAAACATTGTGAAAATGTCGGAGCTTGCCTGGAGTACGACCTAGAGCGTTTTAGGTTCGTCTACATCGGCTTAAGCACGGGACTGAAATTCCTGTCCCTTTGCTTTGTGACGTTGGCCTTCCTGGCAGCCCGAAGGAGGTACGCTCAGTATGAACTGAAGGCAGCGGATGAAAACAGAACGGCCGACCACCCCGGGCCGCAAGTCGAGACAGAACTGACTATGTCTAACTTGACACAAGGCGATAATCCGTCTACTATTAGTGGAAACCTTGCAGGGAAGGACTGCTCAACTAAACAGAATGGTCTGTCTTTTGAAACGTCGCTATGACGTGGTGTAAATAGTTGAACTATACGAGGAAGTGTTTGAGGGACCAATAGCTGTAATCATTGATAATATTTGCGTAATTTTTGTTCGAGAAAATAGGCACAATGCCTCATTCTCCCGGACCGAAAAGTATTGTGAAAGACAGGGTGTTAGCCTCGCCAACACAATACATTTCGTACAATGTGCAGTGTTATTGTCGGCAAATGAATTCCAGTACGGTCTATGAAATTTTGTCGTCAACAATAACATTGGACATTAAAAGTGTAGTGTGGCAGTGCAACACTCGACGTTTCGAAATGACTTTTGGGGTAGAAAAGTAATTGATATTAACATAACAATCATGGAGCTTTAACAAATATTTATTTTATTTAAGAAATGTAAAGAAAGCAAAACAGCTTTATTAAGTTTTATTACTTGGATTACCCTAACGAAATATGCAAATAAGACAATGAGACTATAAAAACAACCTTTTTATAGATTTGCTGTATTTTCGCTGTAGGATTGCTAGCAGACTTTGTCTTTATATTCCGTTGTCTTTTATAGTATTGTTTTGGCGCTGTTGTTGTGAAGGCAACGTTTCTGTCCACTGTCAAGTTCCCCCCTTTCTTTGCCTTGACGCCGGGCAGCCTATGATTTCTAAAACGCCCTCTACGATAGGCCTGAACACTAATCTGATCCTTCAGTGTGCCATGCGCTGTGTATGACAGTCTGACTGTGAATTTTCACTCTATCGTTTGACTGCTTGTCGTGCTTCAAGCCTTGCGCCCTTTATAACAGTACAGCAATAGGGTCGGAAAGCGTCTAACTTCTGAAGCACGACACAGTGTAAAGCGTATTGATAAGCACATTTTAGAATAATTATGATGTACGATGACAGACAACTTGAAAATCCTAGCCTTTCTTGAGGGACTGTGCTCAAATTCATGTTAACAAATATCACAATTTTAGGGACCAGCACACATTTAAACGCACTAAAATTTGTTTCAAATTTGGAAAAATATAGAGAGACCTTCAAATTGTAACGATTGTAAGAACGTGAAAGGCATGAACAAATATTATTTTTTTCCTTACAGCTACAAACCTTAAACACTTCGAATAGATTTACAGCAATTATTGCGATGCTGCAATATTTGGCAACGTTCGTTCTGTATGAAGAATTTTCTTCTCACATGGCTACAAAAAGGTCACGGTGTCACTCTTTAGCCCTCATCTCAAATGAGTGATAATGTAACGTGCAATTTGGCTAAATGTACGCGTTCAATTGCAAAATGTATTGATGAAATAATAAGCAAATATGATATACTGATAGAGTTATATCTGAGCAGAAGACTTTATCTGCGATTTTATTTTTTATAGAAAACCTATCACAAAAATATTGACTTTCCAATTCCCAATTCGAATTCTTAATTCCAGCAGTTAATAATTAATAATTAATAGCAGAAACTATACTTTGTGAATCGCCTTGGGGGAAAATGAAACCTATTCAAATATTGAGAATACAATTTATTCCGAAATTGTTTACCCTAGAACAAAATCTAGAAAAAGGAAAACCCTTTGACTGCTAATCAATATATTAATGTGGTTACAACAGTCTGTAGGTGGCTATCGGCATTTGTAGACTTCAATAATGCGCTCGCCGACTCGTCTCTGAACTGCAGAGTAAACCCTAAAAGAATTGGAAGAAAGCTTCTCAAGTGCTTGATTTATAACTTTCATGTGAACAGATACCAGTTTTTTTCGAATTTCAGCATATGTTATTACAATCATACCCTATTCTGGACGTACCGTTGAATACTATAATATTAGACTTTTTTGCATGTTGTTAATTTCTTGTAATCACAATCACACTACGTTCCCACCTTGAACCTCGATATGATTACCCAATAGGATTAAACGTTATTCAAATTTTAGTTTCCGAAAACTTCGGTAGAATAGCCTTCTTTTAGTATCTTCAACCTTCAAGTATACATGTGAAATGGTTTCTTTTTAAAACTAAGTAAAAGTATGATAGTGACACTTCGCTATTTTGAGAAGTACTAGCTTTGACAAAGAGGACAAATATCACTAATTCAGTGCGCTGCCAGGATACGTACCTGCTGCGACATTGTTGAAATCCATTGCAGTTGATAAATATGCATTTACGTTTTTTTTAAAGGTTTAAGTGAAAAAAAAATTAACCTAAAAAATTATTGATCAAGACATTGAAAGCGATTGCAGTACAAAATATTTTGTGCAACTTTTTTGTACGTCTGAACATTTTGTGCACAATCATACGTTCATAATGCATAATGCATATCTTTATAATGCATGTCCTTACTCCAAAGTCTGGGTACAGAAGTATCAGAATTCGGTGGATGATATTAGTTAATCGATTTTTTGTTTGTGAGTTTTCATTGTCGACAAAAATATGTCGAATATCTTTTTGTGGTCGGGAAATCGTGAATGAGTTTATGACATGATTTATTTGCATTGGGATCACTTTTCCGTCTCAAGTTTATTTATCTGAGTTCTACGACATTAATCAGCTGATCTGTCGTTATGATAATTTTCCATTTCCAAGGCAGCTTTGTTCACTGTTTTGTAACTGTCGCAATTAATCCCCAAATGTTTATCTCGTGCCCCAATAAGACAGATGCGTCTTGGCATGGATGGAACATCCGTGCTAGTTTTGCCGTTCAAATACTCCTCTTGCTTTGAATGAAAAACTTGCATTGCCGTTTAACATCCCTTTGGCACTTTGTGTTTGACTTTTCAACATCTGGGCAGGCCACCTTTTCGACGTTGATCACGCAAGAATGTTTCTTTAGTATCAGAGTTGTTTATTTCACTGTAAGCAGTTCAATTCTCTAGTATCTATATTTGAATGGGAATATCAGGACAAATGTATCGTTATACAAACGTTGCTCAGCCGTTTCGTAAAATTTACAACAGCAACAATAACAACAATAACAGCAAACTTGTAAATGATTTGGTACCTTAGCTATTCTGCTGTCACTGATTGCTTGCTATTACAAGAGAAATCTTCTATTTAGGAGAATCTTGGCCAGTCACTCCTTGCCAAAACTGTTGTTTTTCCGTATTGTCTGCAATGTCTAATTGGTTTGGTACATGGTGGATTTCATGAACCACGGAAAGTGAGCAACCGGCCATGCAGTTATGATATTTAACAGCATGCATTCCACTAGCCTAGAATCCTATTCCGTCCGCTTGCCTCCGTACCTCCGACCCACGTGCACTAGTGGGTCGGAGGTACGGAGGCAAGCGGACGGAATAGGATTCTAGGCTAGCATTCCACGATTTCAAATTTGCCATGTAAGGTTATACTTCACATATATGTGCACTTGCATTTAAGTTTATCGTGACTTCTGCTATGGATTTTAAGGTGCCATAGAAATGACACAGGGTTGTTAACTTTGGTCAAATCGCCTTTTCCTTTTGTAAATTCTCATGTCACAGTTTACTTTCATAATGTTCACAACATACTGCAAGTCTGTTTGAAACGTCGATGTCAATAAGTTTTGATTCCTAAAAGCAGCTTCTCTAGGGTAACTGCAATAAGCTAAGAATATTATTGTGTAATATTATTATATTTAATTTAAACGGCTCCGTCTGGTCTTGTCTTGCGCTGTGACATAGTATCGTCGCCATGGCAATGGAATATTCTGAACAGGTGTTTCCTTGGATTTACAGTAAGGCCATTTAAAGAAAATCCTTTGTTTACCGTCTTTGGATTTTTGAAAAACCTACCAGCAGCCAGGGAAAAAAACAAACACAGACAAAAAACACAAGTGTTTTAACATTAGCTCGTTTTATTTTACTTTCCTTCGGAAAATAATATTTTTATTTGTAATATGTCAACACTGTGTTTTCTTAATTTTCTCAAAACCTACCAGCACGCGGACGGAAAACAAAGAATTTTATCTAAAGCGCCTAACCTTGAAATGATGCAATTTCATCCGGGAACTTATATGTTCCCAGTGATTAGCCTATGCAAAATATTTGATTTACATATTCACGATATTGGGATCGTGTACTGTATTAATCATAGGTATTGGAAGCCAGAAGACTTGCATTTAAAATAGCCTTCAACGTACCATTGTCACTATAATTGATATTTCTGAGTGCGTATTGTAGCGTGGTTATTGCAAGTTTGATAACATTTCTGAAAAATCTAGCCAGTTTCGTAACTATAAGAATATACGCCCTGCCCTATTACATATGGCATGGGAGCATAAAAATGTCTATGTGGGTTGTGTCATTATGTGTCTTACGGTGTTTTGCAGTTACAAACTTTACCTTCTGTGGTATTAAGTCATTGTTTTACTTTGTCGCTTGTTGTTTGTGTAGCATTTTGTTTGTTTGTGTTTTGCTTGTTCTCTATATGGAATTTTCGTTGAAAATTAATGATAGTCAGGGAGCAACAGCTATTCTACTAGGATTCAGTTTGAATATGTTACACAGGACCGAAATAAATCCTTTACAATTTCTACCTAACTTCAGTGCTTTGTAGCTGGATGCTCGCGAAGGCAACCAATCATAATGTAGATGCGAGTCACATTTTATTGACATCTGGTAGTCCATATCTTTGATTCTGAAATGCCAAAGACCTGTGAATAACGCAGCAACTTGAACAATGGTACTAAAAATACTACGCCTAAGTGAGATATGGTTATATCAATTTGCAATCCCCGCCGATATGGTACAATATTACTACCATAATCCAAGGGGCAATGTAGTGTCAATAGCGTATGACCGCAAGAGGGAGGCATTGCATCCCCCAATTTATTCAGTGCAAAATAGATGCGCAGATTGCTGCTGTTTTGTGTTGAAATCTACGCATCTATTTTGCAGCGTTTTGCTAACACTGTGACGTATGTACTACCGGCATTTCTGCTTGTGTACTAAACTTATTCAGTCACGTCTCATTTCCAGTAACATATATGTGTTACGTCACTGTTACACCAAGAAAATCAATATTGAAAGCCTTTATTTGGTAGGTGATAATATTGGTGTGGTATTTCGCATATCTAGTGGAATACAAGAATTTTGGTTGCAGTATCGTCATCGTTTAGTCATATAATCTTCTCCGCTTTTATAAAGATCTTTGTTTTAATTTTGCTAGTCTGGATGTGCAAGAATGTTGAAAATGCATTTTTTTCTGAAATAAATAAAGCAATGACATTGTTATACTGTTGTGCAATGGCTCATATTTAAAATAAATCTCCTTGCTGCAGACGAGGGTTCCTTTGATACAAACTACCAGAACTGATGGCCAGTATATATCTACGTCAGAAAACTTGTGAGTGGTGACTGAAAGGGATCAGTAAATGTGTCAATACGTAATAAAAGTGGCGCTAAAATGGCACTAGCTGGCACAGACACAGGAATTATACTTGTGGTGGCATGTATGTGTTTGTGGTATACAGTCGCTGCTGTAGTTGTCAGCAGTCGTTAGATGTTTCAAGCTCAAGCATGGGTTTCTCAAAACTTGTTTAGAGTCAAACTGAACGACTACGCCTCAAGGTTGCGCAAGTAATATCTAGAAACAAATGTCTTGAATGAATTTATTGGACAGAAATATGTGAAAATTATATCTATATTGCTGGCAAACATCCCAAAACTGACCAAATCGTTGAGGAAACGTAGCATGCATTTTAAAAAAGAAATATATTATGCACTGCACAGTAGGTTGTTTGATATTGAAACATGTATTCTGACATCTGATAGTCTTAAATTTTAATAATACGTCAAAGCAGACAGTGATTGAATTTCCAGGTATAGCAAATCGAAACAGGAAGAATGTGGCGAGAAAGGTGACGTGGAGAAGAAATTTAGCGCCACGCTGCTATATTGTTACGTACGTCCCCGAGACACTGACCTAGCCGTCGTCATGAACACTGCCCTCTATAGTGCAGTTTTGGCAAGGATAGGCCAATTGTTGAAGTACTCTGTGAAATCAAACAGGAAGTGATGTTAACAAGAAAAGTTAAACACACTAAAATTGTACAGGAACTTGCACGCACTAGCAATTCGGCGTAACGACCATGCTGTTTTCTAGTCTTTTATCCTCTCATCAATATTTTGCTTTATTCATTTTATGAACTTCTGCTGATTAGATTAAAACAACGTTACACTCAAAGCAACAATTAAATGTGAAGTTATGAGTAAACAATGGTGGTAATCACAATTAAAGATACCGATACTCACGCTGATTAATTGCTATCCCATAATGCAAGTAAAGGCAACATTACCTTCCAAAGTGTGAGATCAATTATCCCCTCACTGCACGAAGTAACCCCTTTCAAGATTGAATCTAAGCTATTGACAAACCCTCTCAGATGTGGCCATGGTGCTCACCAAAATAACATATTTATAACTTTACGGGCAGGTGATGACAAGTGCACAAGTTCCAGGAATAAGGCACTCCTGCTTTTGTTAAGACTCTGGAGCCAGCCAGGTCACTGCACGAAAGTTTAGGACAAGTTAAGCTGTGCTGTCAACTGCGTAAAGTTTGAGAACCAGGCTGACTAGAATATACCATAAATGATAGATTATTCAGCATGTTTTACTTCCCTGAGTGGAGGAGGAAGTTGTTGGGTCAGTTCAGTACACTACATTACATTACGTACAAACCCAGTTGAATTGTCCAAAAATATTCGTATAGGAGAAGCCAGTGATGATATAAGGTAGAATGCGCCCTGGGGACAGATATTTATACTCCTAAACTTTTACAATTCTTTTCTGATATATCACTTGTGGGGGATTCATTTTAAAGTTCTTGTAGTAAGAAATAATTTCATAGTTTTAGTTTTTTGAAAATCGAAACTTTCAATTCTCCCCATAGAGTTAACACAGGGATGGTGGCCATTTTGAATCTCAAATATCGGTAAATGTCAGGTAATTTGTTCCCCTAGTACCAAAATTTGCACGGTGACACCTGTCTTTTATTCTTGATTTGTGGAGAGAATAGTTGAAAGTTTCATTGAGGAATGTTTGATCAAAAGTTTAAGTCTTTCACTTTCGAGGAACATACTACCTTAATGAGAGGGGTTCACATGGAACACAGTACACTCATTCCATAAAAAGCTTTTTTCCCATGATAATTGGATTACAAGGCATTCTATCAGGATTAAACTTACGCACATGATTGATTAAGTGGTCAGTAGTTTCATCATCATAAGTTGATGCAGATGATCAAAGAACGTCCAACGTATGGAGATTTGGACAGAGTTTTGCTCTCCTATTGGTCACGAAA
The DNA here is from genome assembly GCA_001465055.1 of Ptychodera flava. Lineage (NCBI taxonomy): Eukaryota > Metazoa > Hemichordata > Enteropneusta > Ptychoderidae > Ptychodera > Ptychodera flava. Next base: position 368,949 of record LD343755.1, read on the forward strand.
GAGATTGATTATTACAGAGGCTAGGTGTCACAATGGCCGTTGTTATAGATTGTATCATCGGATGTAACCAACCACCAGGGATACAGATATGGTCCAGAGAAATGCTAATTATGCTAAAACATCCTGACAGATGAGTCCACACTGTGTTTCATTATGGATGATCCATTTGGTACCATTCAACGGTCGTAATTCCTTTAATTTTGATAATCATATGCCCATATAGACTTGGGACAAGTCTTAACCCTTTCACCACCATGGTTTTGCCCAAACCCATTGTTATCTGCAATGGTCATCATAGTCCTGTTCACAGGGAATTGGGGGTGAAAAGGTTAAGTGTGCTCATTCAATGTAGAGATATCATGAATTAGGCCTATATATAATTTTTGTGACCACACTTCTTTAGTTCCATCTCACAGCCATTTGTCCTAGGGTAATGAATGGTACTACAATTTAGCTATTAATGCAGTACAAGGTATTGCAGATACGGTTTCCAAGTAATGGGAATGACAACCGTAATGTTGTTGAATGGAAACTTACTGTACACAACTGAAAATGGTTCATTGTGAGTGTAGTGGGGTCCACTGTCATGGTTTTGAGACACACAGTAGAATATGCGTATGACATTCTGTGAACCAATTATTGGTGTGTACCAGCAGCCCCTCGTTTGCTACATGGCTCTGATTTTCTACTACATGAGGACTCGCCCTCTACAAGTCTTCTAGTCGAGGCTCACTAAGCCAGCGGGTATCCTCACTAAGCTTGTTGAGCCGTGCTGTGCTTTGGTCAACTGAGGGCGCTGTCAAGGTGAGAGTCGGCTGAGCCGTTGCGGGACTGTGGGAAAGTCTAGATTTCTACCTATAATAGCTTGCTTAATCTTATATGAGCGTGGCTCCCTTCGAAGCTCGCAAACATCTTCTAAAACCACATTGATAAAGCATACAATATACAAATCAGGTACTAATATACAAAATAATAGATATGCTAGAGACTCAAGACACTGCTTCAGGGTATTTTTATTGAAAATTATATCACAATTACCCCTATTCCATCTTCATAAATTTTTTGGAAAAAAATGCAAAAAGAAGACTTTTTTTCAAGATTAATTCATACTTTCGTCATGATACATAAAAACGCTCAACAAACCCTTGTGCTCATCATTTTTAAGATATGAAAAAAGCGGGACACTTTATCAAAAAGTACTCTCTCATCAAAACAATAAGCTTATTCAGATTCTATGTCAACTTGGAATTACATTATATTTGGGAAAACTGTTTTAAAATTTCCAAGTACAGTTAAGCTGATCCTTAAACTTGGTAAACGCAAGTGTACTTCCAAAACAGTGTTATTAAGTATGGAAATCTACTGAATAAAAAAGAATTTGACAAGGCCTCATAATTGTATATTTCAGTTACCTGTGTATATCATTTCAATTATTTACGGGTATGAAACTAATGTCATCATGATAGCAAAGTCTCAGCCTGAGATAGAAAATTAATGATTATTATTTGCCGTGCTTAACCATAATCCCTGAATAATTCCTGACTAGGTCTACGGTCTCCGAAGTATTCCCAGTAATGTTCTCATGAACTAGCAATTTTGCATGGGTATATATAATGTATACATTGAAACACAGGCAACGACTACACCACAGTTCAGCGTAAGATAGATATGTGACAGCACATGGGTTACCCATGATGCACCTTGGTACCTACGGACTGTTCGTTAGCAACTGGATTTTTATGGTAGACCCTTACTTTGGCACATTGAACGGTTGCAAATGATGTGTAATTGAAAGTAACTGAGATCTAAAATATCAGAATCTTGGCAATTGGACCGTGAACCTGACCTTCACAACGGAGAAATCTCACTCATCTTTTTCCGCCATAGTCATTGTCTTACCGACAGCAGCCTCAAGGTCGACTAAATTGCCTCTGCTGTCTTCCCTTGAAATGTTTGTCAACGACACATTGGAACCATTCCTGTGTTTCGTGTTTCCGAGCGCCGGAACGCTCCCACTGTTCTCCCTGCCGCCGGATGTAACACTCTCTTCATCCGTAATATCGACTTCCTTGTCGTAGACATATTTAGTGCTCCTGGGAGGTTTGTATACCACGAGTGCAAGAGCGAAGAATATGATTGAACATGTAACGTAGACAACGTGCAGGATTAGAAAGCGAAGGCCGAGCTGGAATGAATCGTAGAGCCAACAGGATCCCGTCTGGTCACATGACTCTTGCCAAAGTAGGCATGTGCTGTCAACAACGGCACCAACAATGATTGGCCCTGGGATTGTACCTGTTGAAAGGATGAAAAAAATGCAAGATTGGTAAGTCCTGCTATCATGAATCTACCATCGAGAACAAATACCAGATTTTTGCAACCTCTGAAAAGCCATCCATACTGAGCGCTTGATCCATGAAGTCGACTGTTTCCGGGCGCCCAAGGTACAGTGCTCTTGACAGGTGCCTCCGCGTGTTTACTTTTTGATGGTTTCAAGGGACCCCTTGGACAATCATCCCTAGAGTCCAAAGAAACCATCCAAAAGTAAATGCACAGCCACAAAAGGTACTTTGTTTGCAGCTTGTAGTAATGGCCATCAGCAGTGCGTTCCAGATCCCGTCCCACACCAGCGATGGAAAGAGAAAAGATTGTTCTGGAATTTGTGTAAAATGATCGCTACTCAAGACATTCCATGTCCCTGTCCCAAATGTAAGGTGTATAAGATTATTATGAAAAGACCAAAAAGTACGTAATCAGACTCAGACTTACATGCCTTATGAAGTACATGTTAGATAGACTAGGACAGATAGAATATCTAATGGACTGTGATGGCAATACAGTATGCAGCAAAATCATGTTGGGTAGCCAACATGAATGATGTCAATGTAAGACAGCTGAAAGTGTCTTCCAGTTCTCTGTGCTGTACCCTGACACAAGGGACTGGTACAGAATACAGCTGAGTGTCTAAAGAGTTTATAAAATGTACAGTAATCCACTCACCCAAGGCCCTAAGACAGACAGACTGCATTCCCATGGCAAAACTCCTCTGTTTATCAGGAACACATCTGTAAGAGTATAATATTAATGTGCAATTTTCTTTTCATGAAATCTTCTAAATTTGTCGTTAAACATAGAGGGTCTGTATTTGATCTTGTTCTTGTGTGTGGATTTTCATCAAATTGATAAAAAGCTGATGGATTTATGGAGCAGTTTACACTTCAACAGCCCACTGAATTTCAAGTTCTGATGTATGAACTTTCATCCTTGGCACTATAGTAATCTGAGCTAGGGGTATGGGTGTTTTCTGAATGTTGTACAGTGTCAGTATATAGGTGGCACACTGAAGCGGCTCACCTCTTGTTCCTTAAAGAAGTACATGCCACGAATTTGAAAGTCTGAAACTTTAGCGATAACTTTCTTGCGGAAACTTCAAACCAAACTCTTACCAAAGAATAGTAATTATGAGCCACTGTGCAAAGTTTGGTCATTGAGAAACAAATTAACTAGCACTTACTGATATTCTACTACCCAACAATTATGTTGGATAGTGAGTCACACTCAGACACACAGAATTTATAACATTCGCTAAACATTACAGCAAGAAAGTAATCGTCTTATGCTTGTTCAGAGATATGCAAAATCCGTTTTCATTGTGGAAGAGTAGCTGTGAGATCTACGGCATGTATTTCTAGTAGATAGCATAAATTATATCATTCAGCTCTTTATCTGTCTGTAACAGATATTGCTTTCAATCAATCATACTGGTTATTTCAAGATTGTGATCACATAGTGAACTTTTGAATACTGCTACAATGACAAGACGATGTCCAATGATGGCAGTTTTGTCCCTTGATATTTACGAGTATTGTATCTTACCGAAGAGTAATAGCTGTTCCCGGTACAGTAAGTTGAAACTGGAAGAACATCGCGAGGAAGAAGAGCGTCAAGAAGATTGGTAAGGTCCAGCAGTCGTTGTTACACATTTCCTCACTGACACAGCCATACTCATGAACACTGCCCTCTATGGTGCAGTTTTTGGCAGGGATGCACTGACAGTCATAATACATCTGTTAAATCGAATAACATGATTGTATGTATTGGGAAAAACAATGCATTAAAATTCTAAAAAACTTGAAAACAACAGTTATCAGTTCTTTGCCATTTGGGGATAATACACCTTGACCTCAACTTTGCTATGCACAAGAATGAGTGTGTTTTTATTTCATCACAATTACAGAAGAAATATAGGTTTCGAGATTTTAAAATAACTCCTCAGAAAAAGTTGTGGTTCATAGAAAACATGTACAGCTGTCAGATGGACATAAATTTCCAAAATGAGTCGTTGATGTTTCAATTATAAAATTGATACGGTTATTAAAACAGTTAATAAGTAGATTGTGATTAGCACAGCTTTAACTGACATATTGTGATGGCTTTTGCTCTCCACTGATATACAAGAAAGTCTGGAAAACCATGTACTACATTGAAGTTATCATATTTCCAAACCTAGAAAAGCTAAAGAGTTTCAAACCTGTTCTTTTTCAGAATACTTTGTACACCCAGCATGGCACGGGTCAAAGTAAACCCTGTCGTTGGAACAGACAGGCGAGTACACTTCCAAGCTGCAATGGCACCCAGCATTACAGATGTGGGTCAGATTGACACTCTCAAGGTCATTGTCACTGTCAAAGGAGAAGATCAAAGGATATGATCATTACTTATAAACGTATTCATATGTACTATGTCATAAAAGAAACTTAACTGGTGTTGGTAATGTTTCTCCGTTTAAAGCTGGCTCATGCGTTCTCATGTAGAATATATTTATCGGAACAAAATGAGTATGTACACTACATACAGACATACATGTATGCATACAGTACATAAAATACATGCAGGCATACATAACAAGATTAAATATAAAATAGATGGAGAAAACTTGTGGTTATTCTTTCCTGAGATGTTGACACTTGGTTTGTTTGTACAGAGGAAATGTGAAATCCACCAATTGTGTGAAAGGTATGTCTATACTCAGTGTCTTTGTTCATGGCTGTACCTCTGTAGATTTCACCATGGAGGTACCTCCATGATTTCACTGACATATCCCAGTGATGCTACCAGGGTTCCCCATGATATATCAAAGCAATTATATTAGCAATTTAACTGGGCTTCCTAAACCATTTTCAAGAAAATTTGACATAGATATCAGAGGCAAATTTGTTTTGTAGGTGTACTTCTTGTCTTTTTTTTGCTCAGTTATACTACCAGTAACAAGTTACTTTGTCCTCCAGTGTGGTCATGCCACTTTTAAGCTATTATGTATGTTTATGTAATTATGCTATATGACCATGTAATGTTTTTTAAGTAATTACACTAGCTGTGTTCATTTCTGAAACTCTGCGACAAGTTAACGCAAAGGTAACAGGACAGTTACCCCCCCTTGGACATTTGCCACCTACCATGGTAACACTTGCCAAGCATAGCAAAAGGTAGATCATGTGGCACTTAGCAGGAGACAGTACTAGAATAGATACAAACGCAGTCTTTGCGATTGTTCAGGAACCTTCTGTTTTTAATTATTTCCCATTTGACATCATTTTCAACAAAGCAATATCGTCGTTATAAATAGTATTAGGGGGTAAATATCGGGGGGTAAATGTCTTTGGGGGTAAACGTCTAGGTGGTAAATGGTTGGTGGTAATTAGCCCAGG
>LD343755.1:376464-388163 GCA_001465055.1 Ptychodera flava
CTTTGTCATAAGTGAGTGATTTTTTCAGCCAAGTTTTTCCAGCTCTTAAATCTCACTTACTATTGCCATAAAAACAAACCTACTGGGTATAGTGTCACGGGTACGGCATTTGTTGCACAATTACATGGTACCAGCTACATAAACTTGTGAAACAATATGCAACAATGAAGTGTGAAATATATCTCAAGAGCTAAGTTTTGAGTTGCATTGTCCTTTAGACAGCAACAATCAAGCAGACAAGCTTCCTAAATGACAATCAAGCGACACTGAGCCACAATTTGTCAGTTTGTCTGTGTTGACTACAGTCATGTACTAAACAGAACAAACACTATAAAGGATCAAAGACCTACCCACAAGTGTGGCAGAAAGAGCTGACGTCACACCAAATTGATTTTCAACAAATTTTGGCATAAAATACGTAAATCCACCGATCAGCAGGCCCTCAGCGATTGCAGTGATGGTTATGAAGATGTAGGTTGGGTTTTTCCAAAGCATCAGAAAGGCTGCTGGTAAATCCCGGAATGACATTCCAAAGCCTGGTTTCTTGGAAAGCAGCTGAGACTTGGAGTCATGTGTTTCCGATTCTTTCTCTGCTCTTATTTTTTTCACACCTCCAGGAAAAAGAAACAACAAGAAAAGAGTCATTGATCTGTTTGCACAGTTTTTCTTCTTCTCAGATTCTGGGATACCGGTGGTATACAGGGATCCATGAGGGTTTCAAAGACACCCCTCCCCCTCTTTCATCAGAAATCAAGATAGAGTGACAGAGAGGAAACATAAATCCACATTTGCATTCTTGCAAATTGTATTTGAAATTTCTTGTCGATGCAGGTGGCCTTCCATGATTGATGGAAATAAACACCATTAAACTTGACTTTCAATCATATATGCCAGGGCAGATATGAGTATATTGGTATAAATATGGCAAAATCTGGGAGTAAAACAAGAATGAATTTCTTTATTTTCACAATACCTGGCAGTTCTCTAGGAAATCCACTCATTGGTATGGCGACAAACCATATCAGGATCATGCACATGAAAAATCCCAGCCACCATGCGCCAATCCAGGCTGGGTGCTGTGGAGTTATCGTGACACTGGCAATTCAAGAAGAAATAAAACTTTTGAAAAAGATCTTGTGGCGAAGACGACACTAGAAGTTGCAATCTGTTTGAAGCAAGTAACTCTCTCACTACAACAAGTTCAAGTGATTAGACTTATTGTTGTAACAGAAGTAAGTCTTGTAACTAAGAAAACACAAAGTACTTTTATAGTTAAGATGGGCGCCGTGTTCTTAAGGTGCAGCACAAAAACAAAAGCTGACAGTCAAAGTTGATTAGTCTGATGAATCTTGTATTGGTACCACATTTCTCAATATACATCACTTATACTAGTGTCCACATTGTATTCTCTATAGTGAAACAAATGTTGTCACAGCCTTTACCTGTCTGTGGCCAACAGATCATGGTAGATGGTGAGAAAGGCACCACCGAGTAAGAATCCACATGCTGGACCCAATATTGAGAAAAAATAGATTGTGCCTGCAACGAAAATAAGAGTTGTCAGTCACCAGCTGGTGAGACATTTGATAGGTATGAAATATCATTTAAACATGGGAAAATCATAGCTTACATGAATAAGTAAAGTAGCTCCTGCACAAATGTGGTCCTGTGGAAGTTGGGACTACATTGTATGGAATACAAGACCGTCATAATTTTTATGAATCACACATTTATGTGATTTAGGGAAAAAAGCCACGGCACACCTTTGTGACAAAATTTTGTCAATTCTGTATTATACTTTCCAACAGTAAAAACAGCAGTTCCCCTGATAAATAGACAGCAATGAGATAATTTTTGGTAACAACCAAAATGCTTATTAGATAACAGCCATGCTACGAGCCTGCACTATTGATATACATTACACAGCTGTACTATGGGAGCCCACAGTTGATTGAAAGGAGGTTTCATTTTTTCTTACATGAAAATTAAAAGAAATGCATATTTGCTCCCTCTGAAAGCAAAACAATCAAAGTACAGTAAGGAGATTTAATCAGCAGGAATGGTCTTCAGTGTCTTTTTGTTTGTTTGTATCATCGGTTCAAGTGATCATGTGCACAGGTGAAGGTTATAACTATCATACATACCTTTCATCAGTATGGCTATATGACTCTTTTAATACTTTTTTGATAAATGCACTACCGTAGTTTCACCAAAAAGAGTCAGACCCCCCTGCATATATGTATACACATGTACATGTAACTCACTGTAAAACTGTGAAGATTCACTCACCTAAATACACTCCAGATTGTTTAGTCGTAACGCTTTCATCCACAAATGAAACACCGACAGTGTAAAACGGTGAAGCACCAATACCGAGTAAAACTTGTGCGCAGACAAAAACGTAAAAATAATTTGACAAAGAACTCCAATCTTCTCCCTGACAAGTAACAGTGCTGTTTGCTCCACATGTCTCATCTCCAGGGGTGATGCTCCCATAGTTGTACGGGGGCGCTGTCAGTTGCGGCAGCATCCACACAAAGCAACCAATGCCAAAGAGAAGCCCGCCACTGCCTAAAATCCTGGGCTTGTTGCCGTAATCACCGTAGTAACTGACAAAGAGGACACAGAGTGCGACAGCTGCATCATAAGCGGCGATGATGACGCCTGCTGACGTGCTGGTCAGTTCAAATCGTTTTTCTATCGTTGTCAGAGTGCCGGAGACAAAACCGCTGACTACCATGCCTTGGATGAACATGTAAGAACTGATGATGGCACATAACCACGGTGCCGAGTTAAGAAGTTGTAAACAGCTGCATCGGAGCCCCCACCATCCCCATCGCAAGTTGTCTTCATCCTTGTCAATGTCTTTTGACTTGACCTCAGTTGACCTTGGGTCATTCATTGCTGACCCATTTCCATCATTCTGACTTGGAGAGGACACGGAGTCGAGGTCCATCTTGGAATCTTGGACATGTAAATTTCAATCTCTGAAATGAGACAAAGTCTAGAGATACATCAAGGATTCTAACATGTACAATGCCGATGCCTCACTTGCTAAAATAACTATGCCCTGTACATTCTTCATTCAAACTTGGATGTACATAATGATGTGTCAGGTAGATGTATACATGTAAGCTTTGACAAGCAACAAACTATCTGCTGTATAAATTATCATTGGCAAGACAAATTACTCACATATACATGCATCATGTTCAATTTCGCTGGACGTCCCTAATATTCAAATTTGTAATAGTGAACGCATGAATGGTGAATGTAACTACGACAATTACATGTATGTATTATGCAAATCAATTGTCTATGTTTTTTCCCTGTCACTCCTTGACAGCAAGTTTAGAATGTTACAAAAGTGGCAAGTTGCCATCCATGTACCATAATTGAATGAAGAGGATTGTTATGCATTGTTATACTATGAATTGTCATATTGTGAATTACGATAAATTGGCCATTTACCTTGTCTGTGTGTAATGAACAGTGGAAGATACAGACATGGGAGCTACTAAATAATGATTTAGAATGCGCCTCAGGGACTGATACGTGGACTCTCAAACTTTTCCAATTCTTTTCTGATCTACCACTTGTGGGGGTTCATTTTAAAGCCCTTGGAGTATGAAAAACTTTCACAGTCTTACTGTTTCCGAAGATCGAAAATATTATTTTCCTCTATAGAGTTAACACAGGGATGGCAGCCATTTTGAATTTTAAATATCGGTAAATCTTGGGTAATTTGCTTCTCTAGTACAAAAATTTGCTCGATGACCTCAGATTTTTGTTTCTGATTTTGAAAGAGAATGGTTAAAAGAGTCGTTGAGGAAAGTTTGAGCACGAGTTTTAAGTCTTTCACTTTTCAAGGCGCATACTAACTTAACCCTTTGAGCGCCACAGTCAATTTTTGTCACCTTCAGAAATTGTAACCTAAACAATTTTTTTCCAGAGTTTTGATCAAAAACTGTAACAAATAAAAAGTGATATTCATTTACAGCAAAACTGTCAAAAATATTACAAAGAACTTCATAAAAATTAGTAAAATTTTGAACTAAGACTTTGGCGGGAAAAATTACAGCACTCAAACGGTTAACATGTACCCAATTAGTGTAACTAGCTATCTTGCTCAGATAAGTTTAGTTTTTATTTTGATGTCATCATTTCACCTCCATTCTTCACAAAAGCTGTTTTACTGTTAGAACCTCTTTTTTCCGACTGATGTCCAAATTGAAAAATTTATAGCACATAGAAAAGATTTCAAAAGCAGTAGACTTTGACATCATATGACATCATGAGATGTATTCTGTTTCAGCAACTTTCTCAATTTTATCCATGAAAGTTGGTACATGTGAAAGTGTTTGTACTAGACAGGGATGAATACACATACTGTATTCATCCCTGTCTAGTACAAACACTTTCAAAAAGTTTGCTTGACTTCTTGTTTGTAAACAACGATCAGTAAACAACACAGCATAATAGTAACTGTAAAGATGGTAATTTTTGCACATCAACAATATATGTCATTTTACAAGTGTCCCTGTTAAGATTATGGTTCACTTACTCACTGTGAATCACTCAAAACCAACCATCTGCTCCAATTTTGACACAACGACAAAGTATTGAAAAGTGTTGATCAGAATCAAGACAGATGCGTGATCAAACCCCTCCTTCAAATCTAGAAGACTTGCAGACAAGTGACTTACATGTACTTCCACCAGGTGTCCAAGATTTTGCCACAGCCAGTCATACCATGTACAATGTAGAAGTTTCAACGCAGTACAAAGGAAGACAAAACCAATAGGTTTTGAAAAAACTTTAAGCATCAAACTCTAAACAATCATGCAAAGCTGTGGCTGGTCATGTGCACTACTGTACTTAAATCAACAATGGTTGCTACTTAAATATATAAGGTTCAAAGGGTTGGCCCCAATATTGCTGTATATCATTCGAGCAATTCACCATGCCAAAGCATTGGATATTTTGAATGACAGGCTCTTTCTAGTCATTTAACCATTTGACCTTTAACCTCTTTGCTTGTGCTGTAAGTACATGTATGTCAGGTAGCTTGAACGGTTGCCAGTTGATAAAAACAACAGCACACTCACTATGTAGGATACAGCAAGTCTGATAGGAAACCAACAAGAGTGTTGTTGACACCGAATATCTGCCCCGAGGGCATTCTCGAATGCCCTCTGGGCAGATATTCGGACTCTCAAACTTTTACAATGTTCTTTTGACCTGCCACTAGCCAGGGCTCATTTTGGGGCATATGGAGTAAAGAAAGTTTTTACTGGCTTGGTCTTGTGGAAATCAAGAATTTTATTTTCCCTCACAGAGATAATTAACACATCATGGTGGCCATTTTGAATTTTAAATATATCAAGTACAATGTAATTTGTTTCTCTAATACCAAAATTTGCATGGTGACTCCTCGGTTTTACTCATAATTTAGGAGAATGGTTGAAAGTTTGCTTGAGGAAAGTTTAAGCAAAAGTTTAAATCATTCAACCTCAAGCTGCGAACTAATTGTACCTTGAGCATCTTGATTGCTTAACAAATCCATGTTCAAGCAAAGCACAGGAAAATGTGCTTTCTGATATCTGTCATCAACTGGCTACTCAGGTAATATATTGGCACACAAAAGACAAATTTTTAAAAGCTTGCAGTACCTTCTGGCAAACACTCAAGCTGAGTGGGGGTCAAAGTGCATCTGGACAAAGTTTACATGTACAGTGTACATACAGTATTTTAAGAGTTTGTGATAAAGGCTTGGTTGTCATAAAAAAGGTCTCAGATATTCTAATATGCAAAATCAGACAAAGATGTAGAAAATAGTCGGCAGCCAGCCAAACTACCGGCTGTCAGCTAAAATTTGCTGGCTGTGAAAATTATGTTTTAGTAAAAAATCAAGACATTTTTCACATACTTGTAGCTACCTATACTTATATTTTTGCCAACTGTGACCAAAATTTTCTACATCCCTAGTATGCCCTATTTTCTATTATTACTATAAGCATAATCCCTAGACAAAGTACTGTACAATATTGTACAATGTCGGTTTGTCATTAAGAATAGCAGCATGTCTGTGACATGTGTTAGCGACTGAACACAGAATGTCATACACATTCATACATTTTGTACTGATGTTCACAACTACAGAGTCTATATCCAATTCTATGATTTTTACCTCACAATTACCTCACAATTTTGGTAATTTTGTTATCCTTGTTCTCAAATTCCATCGAATTTCTCACATTTATTTGTTTTACCGTATAGTACTAACACCATTGTGACATCAGCTGATTAAAATCAGCCATATTGACAAACCAACTTCTTTCTACGGTAAGCTTGTCTGAATCCATCCGCAATATTGTGAATAATTACCTCATTTGTAATATATGATAAATGGAATATTTCCCCTCAACTTCAAATTGTTCAAGCAATCTGGCAAGAAGAGCTCTAAACCCACTGCCAAACAGAGTTAATACTATTCCAGTCACACACATAATTATGATCCATTTCTGCTAACAGTCAAAGCCTTATTTTCATCTTAAGATATTTAGATAAACATACATGTACATTCAATAAGTTGTACAAATTTGCACTGATTATAGATCACAGATGTTTATCTATACCGTTCTTAAACCTACACAGCATTTGTTTGTTTAAAGAAGGGATGGCATATCAACAAGGTCATGAAATTTGACATATTTTATTTACGAGCAGTAAACAAACAAGATGCATAAAATGTGTAAGTCTTGGTTTCTAAGTCATCTTGCTGAAGCTCTTACATCTCAAACCACACGTACTTCAATCAGGCATTACTTCTAATATTCTATCACACAGTTCTCTATATTGGCATGTGTGTCACAAGCTTAAAAATTGTATATTAAGTTGATTTATTGACGAAATAATGATGATTGATCATAGTTGATGACATAGTCCCCACTTGATGATCTGGGGTTATTTTGAGTTGTGCAGCCCTGGTTGCAGTTTTTATTTGTTGACATGAACAACCATCCTTTACTTGAATACATTACATATCAATGGCATGGACAATATGAAGCCTATAAGGCTGCATCAACATACTGTATACATATATGTCAAAGTGCACAGGCTCAATCCATCAAAATATTTTTCTGTGTCGCTTAAAGGAGAATGGCCTCAATGTATCGTAACATGCATCAATGTAGATGCCTAAGCACAGCGTACAATTTAAACAATCACAGTGCATCATTCCTTTTGAACCTTTCACAACCTGTTACCAATGGTTACCTTTACAGACAGCCAAACAACACTTTTTTTGCATAAGTTTCTTCAAATAATAAGACATGACAGCAAGGGCAAGGTGATGATTTGTTGCCTTCCTCCCCCTCCCAACCCCGAGTAATATTGATGCTAAAGCCCCCACTAGGGATCATCAATATTACTGTCATGAGCATATCCACGGGTAGGCTACAAATCGAGATCTTGCCCAAGCCATCATGTGTCATTCATTTTATTACAGCGAACCAAACTTCTGTGTAGAAACCTATGCATAGAAATCGTGGTCACAGCAGAACATAGTTACACGCAGAGAGTTGCTGCTGTGAAAACAGCTCAATTTTCCCTCCATCTTCTTGCCTAAAATTGTTTTCGAAAAATTTCTACGAACATACACAGCATTGTTTGTCACTAGTTGTTCATACTCACACTTTCATCACTACTGTTGTTTTATATTAAATTGAAGTTACATGTCCACCAGTACGCACGGGGCTCATAGGTATGCTGATATACACTACCACAGTGCACGACAATTTGTTACTGTATGTGCAGAACAGATGTTCACTTGACTCAGGTATGGCCGCAGAGGTTAAGATCACCTCACACACCGAGTAAGTCTCCTAATCCATGTTTTATCACATTTTACAATATGCGACGTGACTGAGTCTCAGCCAATCATAATAATCGAATGATACACGAGGTGAAACAAACGGTATGTTGTGATTTTGAGTCAACCTGCATGCATCGTCAGACATCCTGTTCAGTATCTAGACCAAGCGATGATCTTATCCTCATTACATACCACAGCTTCCATAACATGCATCTTGTATCTTGCAATTGCCTGATAAATCTGTCATTGTTATATTGCTTAATCTAGTATTATATACTGCAATTTAGCTAGAGATTACAGTAACTTTTTTATCTACATATCATAAAACTTTGGCGGACTATATACTCATGTAATAAATAAAACCATTATTGCCTTGATATATGTATTCACATGCCCCTTGCAGCAGGTGACCATGTGCCCTCCTGGTGTCAGGCACATGCTTTCAACACTATGAACCATTTGTTTTCAGGTAATAACATACGTTACCAGGGTCAGAACTTCATGTCAACATTTGCAGGGTCAGAACTTCATGTCGACGTTTGCAGTACCTGTCTTGGTATTAATGTGCCTTACAAGGACCTGGAGTTCTTATTTGTCAGATCTTTTTGTACTGTCAAGAGATTTGTTTCAACTTCTTGAGATGAGAACATCTGCATTTTATGGTATTCTGAGGGCACTGGTGCTCATTGTGTTTTTGTGTATACAGCAAACATTTAAAGGAGACCCCTCTTTATCTTATTTAGGGTAAAGATTGTCCCAGTGTTTTTGTTAAGGTTTGTACCCCAGTAAATGTTACTGGGGTTCCCATGTCATTTTACCAGGGTTCCCCTTGGTTAGCTGTGATATTGCAGCGGTACTGGGGCATCTATCAAATGTGCTTGGGTCAAGGGTCACAGCCACAGAACCGCTGAGAGCCACCCCATAAACTTTTTCGGTAGTTTACTACGACACCGATCGGTGTCACTGATTTAGCTCGCAAAAAAATGAAATATAATTGTCTTTGAATAAATAAACTTGTTTCATCTTTGTCATTCTCTACGCCTTATGACTACCTCAACGATAAGAAGGTGTATTTTCAATCGTTTTTCTGTAAGCCGTCGACGGTTTCTGCTCAAATTTGAACTTTTGACCTCCGATGTATTCAGTGTGTTGTACGCGGGAGCGGGCAAAAGTCGCAGAAACCGTTGATGGCTCACGTGAAAATGGTTGAAAATACAATGTTCTTTAATGTCAAGGTAGTTAGCAGCCGTAGAGAATGAATCTTAGATAGTCAATGATAAAGATGATACAAGTTTAGTTATTCAAAGACAACTATATTTCATTATTTTGCAAGCTACGACACCAATCGGTGTCGTAGTAAACCAGCAAAAAGTCTATGGAATGGCTTGCAGCGGTTCTGTGGCGATGACCCCTGACCCAAGCACATTCAATAAACACCACAGCACTGCTGCGATATCACAGCTACCCCTTGGTATATAAATGCAATAAGATTTAGGGACAGCAGAAATGTTACAAGGGTTCCCAAATCATTTACTGATGTTCCAGAACCTTTGCAAAAACACTGGCCAATACCTGTAACCTTTGATGATTTTTAACTCTCTTTGTTTCATATACAAAAAATTGCAAGTTCTTGTTCTACTCCAAAAAGCATGTTTAGCTGGTGAACACAGCACCTATATGTGTAAAATGCACTGTTATTTGTGTTCACATTTGAATTCCAGTCTTGACCAGAATTCACTTTATAGCTATTAGTGCAAGATGCGAGGTATAATGATATTCAAATATGCAGATTACACTAATGAGCATTGTTTCGGTATTCAAATTCTATGCTAATGACCCTTAATCAATGTGGAATATTCATGTACCTCGGATCTTGCATTGTATACTTTATAGTCGACAATTATCATCCTATCTCTGAAAGAACAAGGTGCGTTGATAAGCTGAATACTGTGTATCTCCCCATGCTTCTGGGAGCAGGACAAGAAACTGTACTTGACATTAAAAACAAAAAGAAGTGAAAAAAATCATCAAAATATACAGCTATTGGCCCTTTAAAAGAACACTCAGAGCACTTGTGTTTGAGGATAACTTTGTTGTGCATCATAAAATTGCACCTACATGTACTTAGGAGTCGTTGATCATAAAAGTTGACACACTTGGAATGTAATATCCTCAGTTTGGTGTCCACCCTTCTCCCCCCTTGAATTTGAAAGGATATTCTGAAATTAACTTCAGGAAAACTGTATTCTTTAACATGTATGGAGAATACCAACCTGTCTTTGATGCATGCATGGTGCAAAATCTACACACGACTATGGACAAACAAACATTATAACTTTTACACTTTTTCAACATACCAAAAAGAGTGGTTTGAGCATGGATAGGTATGATTTTCTTCATGACAGGACACGTACAACACATGGAAAGATAGTTCAGAAAGTGTTTATCTATCATGATTTTTTTGCCTGGTGCATTTCAAATGCATCAAAAAGTGTCAACAAAGACAAGTTTCATAATTTTACAACATACTGGTCATTACTCTGGGTTACATTTCATTGAGGTTTCACAGTCTGAATTTTTTTTCTCACTGCAAAATCCTTATTGTGATTCTGACACATGCAAAATGAAAGCACTGCACAGCTTTTATGACCGACAGCTCCTTTATACAGCACAACTGAGATTTATAAGAATTTGAGACCAAAATCTAAGTCTGAATGTGCATGCTTCTAGCTCCAAGATAAATGCACACAAAAACATGGCAAAATATTATCAACTTCAACCCTGAGTAAACCTAAGGTACTAGGCAAATATCTGTGAAAATTGGATCTTGGGAGGCAACACTTCCACCTCTTCTGGGCAGGTACCCCAGTCCATCCCACCCGATGGAATACCCCAGTATGTCTTGTATGGATAACTGGTTGTGTATCATGGTTATGTCAGCCTATCATTATGACTCGTCTAGTTACATCAAGTAGGGAGAAGGAATCCCTGTATAATTAAAGACAAGTGGTGGGATCGCCGGTACAAATCACAAGCTTGAGTCCTAAGTGTGTTAGAAAAATTTTGGCTCTGTATCTTCTGACACGAATAACAATGCCCTGGATTCTAAGAACAAAATTTATGACACTTAAAGTTTTTTGTGATTTCTTCTATCTTGAAGCAAGTCAAGGTACACGATTCAAAACAAGAAATGTCTTGTTGTTTTGACCTGTTGGACTGTAACAATCTCCCTGCGGTATGTTTACATTGGCTTCCGATATTACCAGAGAATTTACAATTCTCACAAACCCAGTAAAACACAGTCGTAAATTCCACTGTATACGGTATATAATACTCACTGAGTGGCTTCTGTAAGTTGCATCTGGCAAGAAGGTGTCCCTTCCAACCTACCTGAGTACCTCCTTGCAACTGGCAAATTGCAATTTATATGCAAAGCAAAGCGTTTATAATAAAGACGCTGCTTTGATCAGTAGTAAAATATGCAGACAATGGGTGAATGTTTAATTTTTATCATAAAACCTACTGTGAACCTACTTTGGTACCTTCTGCCCCAAGGGTCCACGATTTTTGGTTGAATTCGATGAAATTGACATGGTATTTAAACTGTGTCAAAGTTCACAATTACATCACGGTCACACATTCATGATGACAGTACATGTAATTCGTGTTGACACGTGTGACGTATGACTGGGCGTGCGACAGGTAGATACCACCGTTAGGTCCCGGCGTTAGGTACACAACATAATGTGCGAGTGTGTTCGTACAAGAACTTCATTCACCGTCCCTATCCATTACCATAAATAGTGAGAGGGTTTATCGGGCC
>LD343755.1:414396-436250 GCA_001465055.1 Ptychodera flava
TGTCAGCATAACTTCCTTTCGCAAGATGAAACAGCGATGGTATACTACGAGATCAGTTCACGACATAAGTGCTCGCAATGGCACTTATGGAGTGAATTGGTCAAAAATCGAGTGGTATACCCGTTGCTGAGGTGGTTTATTGCTACTATATCACAATATTAAATTAAAATATGGCACAAAACGTCAAAAAGTGAATTTTTCTCTAGCTTAGACGTCGTGCCTTTTCCAACCGTACTATATTGCGAATATAGCACGGTCATTTTTACCTCTCGACCAACCAAACCGCTGTATTTGCGCCATCAATATATTGGTATATGAGTCGTAATTTAGCCTAGAAGAAAACTGTCTTAATAAAAGGTGAATCAATTTGACGGTAGTTTTACTGAGAGCAGTATTTTTTCTTCATGTCAAGGTTTCAACCGGAGTCACTCTCAAGATCTTACCATGATTTACAGTCACAATGGGAATTTTGCTTTTTACCAATGTGATTAATATGACTTCTGACCTTCCATTAAACTACAAAATTCCATTTGCAGGGAATAGTTGCGATGTAGAATTTTTCACAAGTTATGTCACTACTACACTTGTTTTTAAAAAGTCATCAAAAGAAAGTTGATGTGCCTAAGTCTGCATAAATATGGGCGAATGAAGAACGGAACTGTAATGCTTTATAGACCATATTAATAGTTAAATGTTCTCTGACAAACTGTCTCAACAAAATAACTCCCTGCCAGTCTTAGAGAAGAGGTATAGACCAAGCAGTAAACATCGTTTGTGAGATAATTGTCTAAACATTGTCGTCGCCGGTAATCGCTTCTCATACTTGAGATTTTCACTTATAAATATAAAATACATTTCCAGTGCTTACTAAGCTACTTATATTAACTCCAGCTTATGCTACGAAACAATGGAGTCTGCCAGGAATTTAGAATTATCGCTTCAGAAGTCTATGACTTCCGTCCTAGACTACAAACATTCAACAGCATAAATTCAAATTGACAGCAAAGTATATGTTAATCTTTTCAATGCGTTAAAATCTAGACTACAGCAACTGCAGCACACATATCATGTTTTGTCAATATTTACCGTTGTACAGGTGTAATGGTTGTTCACCTTAAAATACCATAGCAACGTTGACAGAATTGTCGTTGTCAATATTTAACATTACAAAAGCACCATTTTTTTTTACATATATCGCAAGTTTCATTCGTGTAAACTCTGTCAGGATCCGCGCGAATGTTAAAAACCTCCAGCCAAAGTACGGCCGCAAATATAGAGCTAAAAAACGATAGGGCGCGTTGGTCATGCAGTTAGGTCGAAGTTCAAGGGTAAGTGCAGTGTCGGCCACAAAGTCAAGTTCAAATAAATTTAGTAGGCGTTGTTGAGAGTGTAAGTAAAGAGTCCCTCGTTGTGACATCGACGGGTATATCAAACGACGGCACGGAGTAATTTCAGATCACATTAGATTCAGTTTGGTCTGTCCTTGTATACCCTATCAGTGAAACCTCGCTTTTCTCACGGTGCAAGGTTGCATCGAGTTGATCCTGCGACATGGTTTTTGGAAAAATCTGCATCTGTGGCGCGTCACCCGTCTGTTCTGCAGGGTTGTCATCGTCCTTATCCGGTGGTGGTTTGTAGAAAATGTACGCCATGACGAAAAAGAACGTGGTCAGGGCCATAAAGATTATCCCCACGACAAAAAACTTCAACCCGAACTGGTAACTGTCATAAATCCAGCAGGTGCCGCGTGTTTCACACGTTATCTGCCAGACGACACAGGAACTGTCGATAATGAGACCAAATAAGACGGGTCCGGGAACGGATCCTGCAGAAGGTACAGAATTAATCATTACTCTCGAAATTGCAACAACAACTCAACAAATGAGTAAAACGAACGCTTATAGAGGTACATTCTTGAAAGCTTGTTCAAATTACAGGCTGTATATGAAATGTGACGATCGCAGTTTTACATGAACGTTTTCCGTTCGTTCCGTTTTACGTTCGAGATTAATATCGTGGTATCATGCCTGTATGCAACCGACGTGAGAAAGTTATGTTATTATTACGGTAACTACTGACATGGCACCATCAAGGCACGAAGGCTTGTTACCTGGGTAACAAATGGGACTCTTTCAATGATATTGAGCTGCCTGGCTGTAGTTTCTTGGTATGCAGACATTTAAAGAGGAAAGAGTGGTATTGCGATGAGGCGATGTTCAATAAAACTTTGAAGGTATACCAGCTGGACCTAGAGTGACCTTGAAATTTCTCCGTTTTAACCCAGACGTTCATTAGCATACCTGTGAAGGCGTTGTTGTATAGCCACGTGGCTAGGCTGCTCTAGAGAAATGAAAGTTGCCAGCCGTTGCCAGCCATAATTCAACCGAGCAAAGTGAATGCTAATCGCGAACATCTGGTTTGTCGTTAATACTTACCGAAGAGTTTATTGAAAATGCCGGACACTCCAAGGGCGTATGATCTTTGACTGTCAACAACGGTTCTGTAAGATCAAAAACATCCGCATTTTTATGTAGTTACCTTTTGCTATATGGTCACAGTTTAAGGTTAATGGTACTTGGTGTCGACAATTCGGATCAAGTTCAGACCTGAAGGGTCCGTCCCATAAACGATAGGGGGAATGGAGATGGAAATTCTTAATGCAAAGTTAGGAAAGACTGCGTTGTGAGAGCCACCAAAAAATGTTGCATGAAGTAAAATCCCATTTCTCTTCATCTTGTGGTACCACGGAAGAAAGAGAAAATACAGCACTGGTGCACAGTTATTCTGTTTTTTTTTTTCTGCGATGTTTCAATCCATACCGCAAAACTAAATTACAAACTTTGAAAATTTAAACTCACCTCAAAGTTAGATACTTGTACGGCGTCAAAATCGTAAAACCAAGCAACATGGTGAAGAAGAGTAAAATCACATACAGGGGAAGCTGCCAACAATCCACGTGACACTTTCCGGCCACAGCATCCGGGTTATCATGCCCTGACGAGTTTGTATGTATACACGAACAGTTGTAATAATTCTGAAATCAATTAACAATTCCTAATAGTTAGTTCATTTTGCACTGTACCACAGGAAGTCGGTCAGCTGGGGCTGATTATCGATTTCAAGGGGCCACAAAAACGATAGCCTGGAAAAACCATGCGCTAGCGACATGTCATAAGCAAACATGGCTGACGTTTACCATATATGGATAATGTGCAAATTTGCAGTGACATTAAATTAAGTCTGAAATATTCGCTAATTATTTCCCCTTCAACTCCAATTACTGTTACATACAAAGGATAAAAATATAAACCTTAGTAAAACATAATATCGAATATTTGTCAAAGTGATCTTTACACAAACAAATTCAGTAGAGCACGAATATAGACTTTACCTCGTTGTCTGTTGTGTATTCACATCCAGCATAGCAAGCGTCAAAATAGACCAGGTCGTTCGCGCCACAAACAGGGGCGTATTGAAACGATTCTGGACAGTGACAGTCGACGTTACACGCATGTGTTAAGTTGACTTCGGTCAGCTCCGTACTGCTGGCCACCATGATATGGCCGATAGAATTGATAAAAAGGCACACAGAGGGACAGAGGGACAGAGGAAACATACAAAACATAAAATCGGGAAAGTTAATGTTTGGGTATCAAAAATAGAATACATGCGATATTGATCAGTGAATTTTGATTTTTTTAAAGAATAGACAGAGAAACTAACAAGGGAAAGCAACTGATCAAAGGCAAGCGTAGGAAAGTGTACAGTAATTACAGCATGGAGTAGTGAAATACCTAAAGGGGGTGGTCGTCGGAACTCTGCTCAAAGGTTGCCAGGGACCCCTACGACCGACGTAAATACTGTATCTGGGGTACGTTTGTAAATAATGAAAGTTGAGACATGCTTGTTAACAATGAATATCGTAAAATTTATATGTTGCAGCTATATTGAAGTGATGCATATAGATATCATGCATGAAATACATTGTTTGTAAACAAGAAAGTCGCACACGCGCAGTTCCGACGACCACCCCCTTTAACGTCACGTGCATTTAAGACTACACCAAGACTACATTTGTTTTCCTTCCGAATGTAATGCTGTACAATTTATCACGATCAACCCGTCGGTGGAGAGTCTTTGTGAATTACATTGTCATTCAAATACTCTCAACTTTGCGGATAAGTCTATTTTTGAACAGTCTTACCCCGGAGTTCTGTTTTTACGTTTTATAATCTTGTATGCTTAAATCTATCAATTAGATTTGTGTTTTTTTAACATTTCAGTTTTGTTTTATAACTTTTTACTGCATTATGTTATTAGGCTTTGTCAGCTGGATGGCACTCGCGATAGATAAATGAATATACAGATAGATATAAATACTGAGATCAGTATTATAAACAAATAATTAGATGAATGGAGGAATGGATGGATGGATAGATGGATGGATGAATGGATGAATGAATAAATGAATAAATAAATAAATAAATGATAAACAAATAAGCAGAAATATCCAACCAAACTACTGTAATAATTTCGATGATATAAGAAGTTGGGAATTAGTCTAGACTTACTTGAATGGGTTGTAGGGTTGAGTTACTCCAGCAATATTTTCTTCAGGACAGCGCATTAAAAATATTGGAAGTAAAGCGATGGTTAGCAGAGCTATGGTGATGCAGAATCTCAGCGTGCCTTTCACTTTCAGATCAAAATGTCTTATGATCCATCCGCCGAGAACGGTACCGCCCACCGCTCCTGGAAGAGCTGTCACACCTGAAGAAGACGAGAAAAAAATAATAGCAAAGCTATCGAGGTCTGTTTGGCCTCTTTTCAACTCTGTTCATTCATATTTCTCATGCTCTACGTGTTGCCAGGCAATCTCCCTGAACTTTTCAAGTTGACCTGTCATAGTGTGATTGCTTGACTCTCAAAGAAAATATAGCCGTTGAATAAGTTCCACTTTAGCTTAGAAACAAGTAACACACGGTTAGTCACATCTGCTTTTAGCAGAAGGGCCACCACTTTGATGCTGCAAAAAATTTCCGACTTCGGGTTTGAGAAATAAAACATGGCCTCTCTAAATGACCAAAGATGGATGTAACGAAAACACAATTGAATAGGCTGGCTCACCGACGATCATAGCTCCCTGCGTCGACGTCAGTGCAAACTGGTTTTCTAAGAATTTCGGCATGAAAGGCGCCAGACCAGCCAATAGCAAGTTTTGTGAACACTGCGCAAGCGTCACAAACATGTAGGCAGGATTGCAAAGCAAATACTTGGTGGCTGGACCTAGGTCTTTCCATGACATGCCGAAATCTTTCTTCGTTTTCATGACATCGTCTTCGCTCTGGTGAGCGGTTGCCTGCCTTTCCTTCTCGATTTCTTTCCTCGCTGAAAATGAAGAAAATACATGTAACGATATTATACGACATGAATAGTTAAGGAATATATGCTTGCCTTAACTTCATGACACGAACGTGTACAAAATATGTATGTTCCGCCAGATATGTCAATTATTTACCGGAAAAATTATCAACACCAGCCCACGAAACGTCAACAAGTATAGGAGACGGTTGACCCGCCATGACTTTCATAAAGTTCAACAGTGGCCTTAACGACGTGTGGTACCGCAGAGTAATCAATATTTAACTTCTTGGTCAAGTTCGCATGAATTATTAGCTTTTCAATGATGCAGCTGTCGTTATCGTTCAGCATGTTCAGGGTACGGTCTTAGCAAACGCTTAGCCGAGACATGCGTTAATTAAAATTTGAGACAATGGTTTGCATTTTTGGATGCACTAAGCTGCATTAAGTACTGAGGTTATCATCGAGGAATGTGCCGCGAGATTGGTTATTGTTTCACATCAAAATAGACAATTACTTAGCAGGTCCATTGTTTTCATTCCGACAGTATTAGTAAATCCGGGAACATTAATACATCGTCGATAACGTTAAAAAGGGGATAGCAACAGATCAAACCTATAGTCTACTGGACTTGCACGCCTAGATACATAATTATTACCACACAGCTCACCGATGAATACGGAAATTAGAACAAAAACTACATCGTTGATAATGTCGAAAAGGGGACACATCAATGCATAGCAACAAGTCAAAACTAGTGTACCTGGACTTGCAAAGCAAGCTATTACCACACAGCTGGCCGATAAATAAGGAAATTGGAACAAAATGATATCGCAAACTACCACAGACTTATCCAGGAGATTTATCCTAATCACGTGATGTCACTTTGTAAATCATGAAATCAAGTTTCGTCACATTTCACAAAGCATCACGCCATGAAAGATCAAAATTTACTTCGAACACAATGCAATGCATTCCTTTACGTTGTACTGGGATCGCTGTTTAACAATCAAGCCAACCGTCAACTTTCAGTCGACCTTTTTGATTCATAATTTTGGATTTTTTAAAATGATTTCATCTGATGTGTAAAATTCTATTCTTCATCCCCCCATGTGATCCGTCACTTTATTTGACAATGGTTTGGCCCCTCTCCATGGTTACGATTTCTGTCGTAAGATAGATGTGGTCGCCTCCAACATTTTGATATCTCACGTTACAAGTACAACCTAGTGCCACACACTAAAACGCTTATTCACATTTCACAGTTGCTTACGCATGCAGAAACAAAGGCTTTCATTACAATACCACTGTACATTTTTAAAGGGTCTTACTCTGATGACTTTTTCACTATTTTAAGTTTGTAAATCAATTGGAAGCTCTTGTTCTACTCCCAAAAACATGTTGAAACATCTGCTTTATTTAGCTTGTCAATATAGTGTTTATATGTGTAAAGTGCTAGCACTGTTATTGGTTACATTTTAATTCTAGTCCGGACCAGAATTCACTCTTCCACAATGGCAATGCAGTCTGTACATGTGCAGGCCGAGTTAACAAGCTGTATAATGTGTATCTCAACAAGCTTTGGTTAGTAAAACAGGAAATTACGATTGACATTAAAAACAAAAATTGTGGAAAAATCATCAGAAGTTGAAGTTACTGGCCCTTTAACGTTAGTCTTTCCGATATCTTCATATTAGTAATAATCTCACTTTGACTCAAACAGTGTCTATGCCGACACGTATGATGACTGATCAATACACCAACATGTCTACGTTTTGTGCAAATGATGATTACGTCTTACACAAATGATGATTACGTCTACACAAATGATGTTTACGTCTTACTCACAAGGTAACTCAGGTGGATAGGCTCCCACAGGTATTGCTACAAGCCAGGCCAATACCCAGGATATGAGAAAGCCAAGCCACCAAGCCCCAACCCAGGCTGGATCTTCCGGTGTCAGGTCAACGCTGTTAATGAGAAGAAAAGACACTTAGTCCGGGAAATATAGGGAGGTTGTGAACGTGTAACGTACTGCACGGCGCGGCACCAACCTTCCATATCTATTGGTATTGTACAATAGCAAGCTTCCTTATCGCTGCATGATAACTCAGCAATCGCATGTATAGTTTGATTTTCATCAATTGAGAACGCATAACACCGGTACCATTTTGCATCTTGTCATGGAGGATTAATTTTATGATGGGTTCGCTACATGGCATCACAAACGATATCCTTAAATTTTCACATTTGAAGACAGGACTTCAATACATCATGCCGTTATACTAATTTACTTACTTCTCCCAGTTTGATATGTCTGTGTAAATGGAGAGAAACACTGCGCCAAGAAGGAAACCTGTCACTGGTCCAAATACGGCAAAGGCGTGGGTCACTCCTAAATCGTGCAAATAAAAGGACATGAAACCTTGACATCTTGATCGGATAGAAAACTGAATCATAGAGCGGTCGGGATGACGGTTGCAAGCTATTGCATTTCACCACTAATTGTGGATCAACGGTGTTAAACTGTACAATTGCGGTGTGTTAACCAGTTTCTCCTCTCTCTCTCTCTCTCTCTCTCTCTCTCTCTCTCTCTCTCTCTCTCTCTCTCTCAGAGTCACACACCACACACACGCACGCACGCATGCATGCACCTGCTGTGGAATGATCTAACAGTATGGCCGTTAAAATGTCAGTATTCTTTATTCACACCGGTCATAACCCAGACAATAGCGCAACTTTCACAAAGCAATGAGCGAATTTCAGAGTACAAAGCAATGATTCAAAAAATTCCTCCCCTCCCAATTAGTGTCATTGTTTTTATATGATAAAGGATATCCACAACTTTTTGCTCACCTACATACCACCCGGAATCCTTTGTGCTGACGTTTTCGTCTACATAGGCAAGTCCCACGTTGTAGATCGGAGACGCTCCTATGGCAACAAAGACCTGAGCTATGGCAAAGGCGATGAAATAGTACGACAACGAAGTCCACTCTTCCTGACATACTTCGTAGTAAGTGTAGTTGACTTCACTGCGACATAACGGCTGGTAGCCGTCGGCGACATTGCCGTAAGTATAGTAACCACTTGTGAAATGGGGAACTGTCCACAGGAGAAACCCGAAGCCCATGATAACTGACCCCACGGCCAACCATCTCGGCTTGTTGCGGCTGGCACCGAAGTATGAAACAATAGGAAGACAGATGACCGCCGTTAGATCGTATATACTGAGTATAAGTCCCGTAGCCACACTTGGTAACTGGAAACGAGTCTCTATGGATGTCAAACTCACATATGCGAAGCCACTCACGACCATACCCTGGACATACATTAGCAAGGAAATTGTCAGTGCCAGCCACGGTGCAGTGTTGAACCACTGTAGCCATTTTGGACGAATATTGAACCATCCACACAGAGTTGACACCTCCGTCTCGGTCTCTTGAGGCGCTTCTTCGGCTTGAGTCGTCGTTCCTCCCTGAGATTCAGTCACCGAGGCCGTCTCAGTACTGTTCTGGCCTACTGCTGCCGTCGCCGTCCCGTTAAGTTCCTCTGTCTTCGTCGATTGGTCACTAACAACACCACCGTTCTCTTTGTTGGTGTCTATTGCTGTACCGTTTTCAGTCATTGTAAATAATATTGTTCAGAAATCAAATACTTCCAATCAAAATTCCAAGTCCCTTCAGGCAGACCACATTTGCCATCAAACACTCATCACTCTGAAAATGACAGAAAGTCATACACTATATAATAAACGCTGATAATAAACGCTGGATTAAGTATTACCCGTGTACATATTATACTCCTACTTTAACTTTCGTATTTTTCCTCATTAATTTTGTTTGATCAATTTTCTGAGTTCAGACTCAGACTCGTTGTGAAATCAAATCGCGATTTCAAATGCTTGAGATAGTTACACGTTCGCCTTACAGTATGAGCCAATTTTACGGGTACACTTTCTTGTCGGCCATGGAATGTACATATTTTGGAATACGGCAAAAATCTCACGGCAAGATACCTAATATCAATTAACTAATTCGGTTCTGATGTGGCCTTATAGTGTAACGCTGATGTCATTTTAAATGCCAGTCTGAGGAACAATCAATACTATGCTACAGTTACCAACATCAACCTGCCTGAGTACCACCTGTACACTAGTTACTGCATGCGATTCATGATGATGTCATAAGGCAAGAACAGACAGCAAGCAACACGTGACACTGACAGTATGGCCATACGCGTAATTTCAACACCTTTTTGTCCGAGTGAGTTCAACGGTACCGCGACAGAGACATAATAAAACGACAGAGATCAAACGGCAGTTTCGTTTCTCTCATTGAAGTATGCAATACACCGTACCATCTGACGAGAGGGTTTGCAGAACTAAAATCATAATATCGTGGAATTTATCAGTTTTGCCCCGGCATTACAGTCGTTGAACTGTCCTGACCTGAAACCAATCAAAGATATCGTCTCCACGTACCTTCCACCGTAACGGCGCCACCTCACTCCCAGAAAAATAATCTATATTTTGACAGTCGCCCGTTCCTCTTCAATAGTCCTGGAAATTCGAGGGACCAGCTTCAGCGCGTTGTCGTTCCTCCGGCTGGTATGGTACAAGTGCAAGATCAGTGGTCGTGAGTTAGCCTACAGGGTGGAGTAATGTCAGCGTTGTCATTGTATCCGACAGGATGTACTTTGGCACGGGAAGGTATTGAAGCAAGATGTGCCGAGTGTGCTGCCCGGTAACAGAATAATGACCAGATTAGTTAATTTGTGACCCACTATACTTCATGACGTCATCAACTAATAACTAATCCCTGTGTCTACGTGTACAAACGCTCCTTTCTGGCAGTTATATTTATCAAGACACCTCTTTAAAGGTTTAAAATGCGTATTTTTCAACCATTTTGCCAGGACCAATAATTGAATCCGTCGATCGAGTTTTGCGAGAATACCGTTGTCTTCAGGAACAGGTTGCGCGGTGCGTGAATTCACTCATTATGAACTGCGCATAGCAGTAGGATATAAGATGTTAATATCCTCCTGTAAGTTCAAGTGCTATTTATGGTTTAGTTATGACGGCGTGATACCCATGGGGGGAGACATTATCATAAATGTTAGACAAAAGAATTTTACAAACCAAACGACTGCAAAGTGAATACCCGTCGTCCGTACATTCGACCTGGCAGGTGGTCAACAGAACGAAAATAGATGGCCTCTAATGTAAGCGGGACTGTTATCTTGGTTCACAGGTACGGTAGTCGACATGACGGTCGGCAGGTTGTCTCTTGTCTATTTTGGGGTAAGTTGACTAAAGGTGGGACGGTTTGAATATTCCATTGTCAACAAACATGATGCGATGCGTAGTTAATATTATGGGATATTGGCAACGACATCGCTTAATCATAAATTACAGGTCTTATAGTTTGGACAGCGTATACTAAATAATAAATCAGATTATTTGAATTCAAACACTAGTATTTTATCGCTGTGATCTTTATCATTATTTATGCTGTCAAACAAGTATATATACGCACTCAGTATTTCACTTCTCTTCGCAGATTATTTGTGAATAGCGCTGGGTTTTGTTAAAACGAAACTTTAATAGCCTATTCGGTGAGTCATGTCAAGATAGTCATATTTTAAAATACCCTGGTTGATGCCTTTCTTCCGAATAATATCGAGAGGCAAAAGATAAAGGCCTAAAATACTTAAGAAAAGTCAAGGTTGCGTAAAAATGTCAATGGAACTTCATATACATTTGTAAATTCTGATGAAATGTTGTGTATAAGTTTTAGCGGGTATCTTTGCATTTGATACAGTAACAGAAATGCAGTACAAATTGTATTACAATATTGCAACATTTTCTGTTCACATGTTCATATTATAGATGTTCAGGGACAATATTATGTTATGATAATAACAAGGTATTCATTAGCCCAACACAGAGGAGCAGATGCAAATTTTGGCACCGGCTTCTGAACACTCCTTGTCCTCATTTTCAGCCCATCGACATGGAGAACCAACTTATATATCTAAAGTCGACGTAGCAGGAAATTGAATAATTCAGATTGTTCTTTCTCGACAACTGCAACAGTTTAGTTGACATTGAACTTACCAATGTGAACAGCTACTGATGACACCAATATGTCAGGGATGATACATACCGCGGTGTCTCTCTGATTGTGTGACCGTCCTGTCCCGGTACGGTGGATTAAATATTAGTAAAACGAGATAAACTTGCTCATCCTGACGCACGCAAAATTCAATTCCGGTTCTTACCGATCTGTCGTACTTCATAAGTTTAATCAGTAACATTTCACTTTTATCCAGTTGATTTTATTGATCGAATGTTTTTCCTTTTGTATTAAACGTTAACTCAAGTCGTTCCATTAACATTGGCAAACAGACATCGCTGGAAAGTTTTGTTGTTTTATAAATTATTGATGTGATAGATCCAGTAACTCATTGATGTGGTCTGGTTCATCATTATCTTCTTTGTTATTGATTTTATGAGGCAAGGCTTAATTTTAAACATTTGAACCGTACTAGCCTGCCCAAACTTTGAAGTACAAAATTTTTCAACCACTATGAGCTAGACCAATACACTCTAAATCGATGACTCATTCGATAACGATAAATAACACCCAATTACTTGTAAAACGCGAACACGATTACTTGTCACTTTTCCTGTAATAAGACGTAAATCATTAAAAGTACTTAATGTTTGTGCTGCGGTCAATTGAACGGCAAAATGTGTTTCAGAAATATTAAAATATTAACATTGTGTGTTCAGGATTATCCTTGTCACGAAGCTCGCAAGAGGAATATCCCACGCATGCGCACCTGTCCACATTAAAGTCCCGTATGGATTTGGCTAAAAGTTCATACAAGGTCAAGCAGATGGTAGCCAACATATTTAATCACCTTGGTCACTGATTTCGATTCATTTCTGATATTTCAGTGTGACATTGTATTCAGTGAAATAGACGATTAACGATGTTGGAGACATGTTAAATCTAAATTCGAGTATTTGTAAAAGTAGTGTCTTTTACTGGACCGTTGTTAATTATTTTCTCCTTGGGGCTAAAATGGATTTTTATCATCGAATCGTTAGACTGATATGTCGGTGATATTTATCAATATTTGATTTGTCAGCTTCGCGTGTTAAACGCATCGTATTGTGGCAAGGAATTTCATTTTCCCCTTTTTTTAATCATTTACTAACTTCACATAAATTGGTAAATGTCAATATAAACTCGAGTGGGTCTCCGTAAAGTTTGTTCGCTCATTGCTCATTTAGTTCATGAACGTCCTTCCTCGCTTTCCAAATCCTTTTCCTTATCAAATGCTTCGTTGGTTTGTCCACTTTCTAAGTCGCCATCATCAGGAAGTCTATTGACTGAAACCAAAGTTATGCCCTTCTTTTCGTCAAGTGTGTCCTCCTTTGACCCTATAGCAGCGCCCTCCTTGGCTTCCGCTTTCATTTCATCCGGGGCTTTGTAGGTGAGTAGCGCCAAGAAGTAGAATACGATGCAGAGTATGTAGAACACAACTCCGACGATGAACCACTTAACCCCGAATTCCCTGTTGTCGTAGATCCAACACGAACCAGTGGTTCCGCACGTCTCTTGCCACACTAAACACGAACTGTCGATGATGGCGCCGAAAATGATTGGACCGGGTACACCGCCTGTGAAAAATCCAGAGTTTGAATGGTTCTATTCTGAAGCTGTTTTATAAAACAAATTTGTCGTTTTGCTATACATTCAAGAACAGCATAGCACTCTGTTTTGGGCAAAGGGTGCATAGTCGGATATTTTGAGCTTGAAACTCTCGCATTATGGCCCGATAATCCTAATCCTGGGTGTATAGTGTCCGCTTCAAGACTATCTCTGTCGATGTCGTAGATCGCTGTCCGTCTATAAACCGTTGTGGCCTCTGAACCCCATCTTGAAGGGACAGAGTCGCACTTTTTTAAGGTTTTTTGATGAATTTTCTCTAATATGAAAATTAGTTTGTGTTGTTTGACTTCTTGAAACATGCTGAAATACTGGTCAACTGCACACAACCTCAACTCTGCTTTGCAGCAAGACAAGATTATACATTCCGCGAAGCATTTTACGGTCGCTACCAAAAAATCAAGCTCCTTGCCCAACTCTCTTCATGCATAGCTGAATATATCTTATTTGGCGGAGCACGTGCTTTTCACACAGATAGTTCCCTTTCACTGTGACAATGTGTATTTGTCATTGGAAACCAAGTCGGAATAGAAAAAAATAAATTTTGTGTAGAGGTCACAAACGAAATCATCTATTTGCATTCATCAGAGCGGTAATTTTTGACGCTTTTGCAGTTACGTACCGTCTTTATTTTGTGCACGGAATGGCTTTAATTTATGTAACTATCCGTGTCTTCTTGATATCACAAAAGGTACAAAAAGAATGATTTTTCCCCTTCAATATATATTTTTTCTTTTCGTTCTCTACTCGCTTTTATGCCATTCGTTCACTTTCTAAAAGCACACTAATCAGAACATGTCACTAACATTCAAGCAAATACTTACCCAGCAGCCGATATAACAGCGAAGCGACACCCAAAGCATAGGACCTTTGACTGTCAGGTACAGTTCTGAAAATAATCAAAGTAGGACTGATGTCAAAATCTTCAGAGTAGGCCCTATGTGATCTGAATAAATTCACATTTCTTATAACGAAAAGTAATTCTGAGAACTGAGAACTGGTGACTAGGTTTGAAAGTGGACTTTTATGAATAGCAGTGCCTTGAATTTCCTGTATTGTGAAAAGTCCAAAGAGAAAAGAAAAAAAAGGACAAATCTGAGTACTTCCCGTATTCCCGTATAGGTATTTGTTCTATTTAGTCAGGTGGCTTAGCAACAAAAAACAGTAAGATCGTTACATGGATGACAAAAGTGCCAAATTTGCTAGGGAGGTTCACATATGTGTGTAGATCAAAATTAGCTATTGCTCCAAAAATTTGGGCCACCGGAAAGGCTTGATGACGTCATAAATTCAAAATGGCCGCCATTATATTGCTTAAAAATGGTAAAATACAGTTTATTCAGCCAGTTTTCACTATTCTTGTAAATAAACTGACTCAAACATTCTCAATTATAAATAAAACATTGAACTGACGCAGATTAATAATTATGATGACGTCATAAAGCCAAAATGGCCAACCAAATTCAAAATATCTGCCTTAACATTGTCTAAAATGTTAAAACACTGTTAATGAGGCCTGTTTTCAGCATTTTATCACCTGAACTGAAATTAATACTCCAAATTACAGACAAAACCGATAATTGATGCAAATTAATTATTAAGATGACGTAATAAAACCAAAATGGCAACCCAAAGTTACAAAATGGACGATTATGAAGTTTACTATGCTTGGTACATAGCCCATTTACGTGACAAAATGGTAGCATAAAAGTAATGTACAATTTGTATTAATATTCCACAAACTTAAAATAAAAGATAACTGTATCAAAACTTAGCCAATAAGTTCAACACAAGTAAGAAACACTTATGAGATTATTGATTATTAAAAATGGTTTGTGTTTGAAAAATCGAATCGCTATAAAGGAAATGAAGGCAACTTCACACACTGGTTCTACCTTTACTTGTGATATGGAATAGTGAGTAGATCAATGTTGTTTGGTGATAAGGGAAAATGGTTAGAAACCAGTGAATCGATAGTGCTTTAACCCTCGTTATGTGACCTTGGTCCTGGAAATAAGGTCTTATGTTGTTTATTCCTCCTAGCGGCGTTTCGGGCCAAAGTGGGGTCCCTTCTTCAGTCACTTGAATGGTTTTGTATTCCCACATGCTCAGTTCAATGGTAGCCATTGTTCATCAAAGAGAGATGCTAAAATCATTATTTTTTGGTCAGATTTTTGCGTGAATTGTTGCTCAGACCGTTCATTTGTACTCTCCTTGTGTTTGAATTTTGCTTGAAGGAGGATATATTGTATGTTTTTCTTCCTTTTATACGTTATTATAGATTTTCTGGAAAACCATGGCCAGCGTTTAATCGCCCTTCACAATTTTCCAGATTGTTATCACATTGTTTGATTAGGCTGGTTATGATGAGGTTGTGCTGACAAGTACTTTGTTAATCATTACTCTTACTTTTGTTGATGAAGGATGGCTGAAGTTTTGTTACATTCTTTTTTATACAAGCTATGTCTTTCTTTTTGTAATCTCTTTGTTGAAGATTTTGCGTTGAGAAATTTACCTTTTTATGAAGTCCATATTGTTGTTGCATGTACATATCTGAGTAATTCACCTTCAATGAAGCATTTGAAAGTCGGTGGCAGATAAATATCGTCAGATGGTTTTGTATAGGTTTTAAAATCGAGCCATCTCTCTCGATTGTGTCAAGGTATGAGATTTTGTTGATAGAATGTTCAATTATGAATTCCAAAGTTGAACGTAGAGTACAGGGTGTTGCACTCCTCGACAAATGTTCTGAATGTTAGAAGTTGATATTCGATTCCTGTGTAAACCATGAACATGTCATCTTTTAAATTTCCATACGAATATTTGACCTTATTTGGGATTTAATATAACTTTCTCCATTTCATGGTATGTGATATCAGCTATTTCTGGTGAGTCCATTGTTTGTATTTTTCTCAGTTGAATTAAAATATGTTGCGTTTCAGAATAATCGACAGTAAGGCTTTCATGTACATTGATGGTGGGTGTTTTGTATGATATCAGTTGGCAGGTACTGTTTCAGAGTCCAGCTGTACGATTGCTGCATTTATGGCTTCATTTTTGGCATGTTTTTCTACATTGATATCACGTCTAATGTTACCAGAATAGAGTTTGCTTGTTTTTTTTAATTTGTGCTAACTAGAGAATAAAGTTTTTTGTGTCCCTGGCATATATAAGTCGTTATATAAATCGCACATATATGGAAGATTGGTTTTATGACAAGGTCTAGAAATTCCGACATTTGTTTTATTGGGTTAGAGCAGCCATTTCTATTGAGACATATGGTGATGATTGTTTCGTCTTTGGTTTTGTGTATTTTTGGTGAGATACCATCGTGGTGTACAAGTTATTCTACTTATGGGTAGAGGGAAACTGTAAATCACCTCGTCAATGATCTTCTTGTCGCAGATAAATAATTTCGTATACAATATCAACTGTATAGTCACTGTCGCCAAGTGTAATAGTGAACATTTCGCAGCTGTCTATAACTTTCTTTAATGTCATTTATCTTATTCACAATTGCTATGCCTCATCCTTTATTGATGGGTTTCATTGAGATTTTGTGTTTTTAGACAGATTGTTCAGGGCAGTCTTTTCTGCCAGAGTCATATGTTCTTTCTGATGTGGGTTGCGAATGGAATTCCCTCTATCGATCTAAGTTGCTTTGAGACAGTTCTACAATTTTTGGGTTTTCCGCGGTTAGTAGTGTCGAACATGGACTTATCCTCGAACAGATGTCTGATTGATTGATAGATTGTTTCTCATGATATCGCACAATCTCATGATGCGAATAAATTTGTTGATATCTCATACAACAATTTTTCTGTATAGGCACTCCGGAGTGGGAATAATTTTAAGCCTTTACTTAATGCTTTGATTAAGGTTTAATTTGCAAGATTGTTGATGAATCTGAGAATCTTTCTGAGTTCTTATCTTTGTTTAACCTTCTATTTCTGCTTATCTTCTTCCTGGTGTTTTTTATGTTTTTTATGTTTTGGGTTTCCAAACAGCAAAACTCGTCTGGTCACGTTTTTTGCAGTTTCCTTCATCTTTGAATTCCTAACCAGTCTGGTAAGTGAACAACGAAAGGCAAAGACGCTTTTCATAAAATTCACGAAAGCTGCAAAAAAGTAAGCTAAGCTAGATTCAAAAAGCAAAAAATAGTTTTCTCTTTGTTCATAAAACCCTGACCAAACGGTCTTTTTCAGGCTGGCACATCCTCAAAAAGAGAACTACTGTAGCACAAAACGATGTCACCACACCCGAGACATAAAAATCCATGAAAATTCAAACGAAAAAGGGTTCTGAAACAAAGGAAGCAAAAGACTTAAATCACGAGCATAAAACCTTTTTTCAGGGACCAAGGTCATATGACCATGGTCAAGGCATGATTTATTCACTGGCTTCTCGCCATATTTTTCATTATCATGAAATCACATCACTATTGATCTACTCACTATAACGTAACACTTTCAAAGGTAGAACCGATGGGTAAAGATGCCTTTATTTCCTTTATATTGGTTCAGTTTTTCAGACAGAGGTAACTGTTAAAAATAAATAATTTCATAATAGTTTGTAATTTGTGTTGAGCTTATTGGCTAAGTTTTAGTACATTTATCATTTATTTTGAGTTTATGGATCATCAAGACAAATTGCACATTACCTTTAAACTATTATTTTGTCACGTAAATTGGCTATTGTACTAAGCACAGTGAACTTCATAATAGGTCATGTTGTAATTTTCGGTCGCCATTTTGGTTTATGACGTCATCACAATAATGAATTTGTATCAATTATATGTTTTGTCTGTTATTTTGGGTGTTAATTTCAGTACAGGTGATAAAATGCTGGAAACAGGCTTAATTAACAGTATGAAGATGAACATTTTCAGACGATAATATGGGGGATATCTTGAATTTGGTCAGCAATTTTGGCTTTATGACGTCATCATAATAATTGATTTGCATCAATTTTATGTTGTATTTGTAATTTGGGATGTTTGTGTCGGTTTATTCAAAAAATATTGAAAACTGCCTGAATTAGACGTATTTTACAATGTTTAAGCGTTACAATGGCGGCCATTTTGAATTTATGACGTCATCGACCCTTTCCGGTGGCCCAAATTTTTGGAGCAATAGCTAACATTGATCTACACATATATGTGAACATCTGTAGCAAATTTGGCACTTTTGTCATCCGTGTAACGATATTTTTGTTAAGCCACCTGACTAATTTAGTTCGGAGCATACATACATTAATAAATGGAGCGTGCATAAATTAATGGAGCAAGCATGAATTAATGGAGCATGCATAAATTAGTTGGGCGTGCATAAATTAATGGCGCATGCATAAATTAATGGAGTGTGCATAAATTAATGGACCATGTACAGAGCAATGTATAATGTATTCGAAATCTGGGTTTAGTTGCCATCACTCACCGCATTCCAAGGACAGCTAGCGGAGCCAAAACCATGAATCCGACCAACATACTGAAGAACAGAGACACTATGAACACTGGGAACTCC
Organism: Ptychodera flava; assembly: GCA_001465055.1. Taxonomy (NCBI): domain Eukaryota; kingdom Metazoa; phylum Hemichordata; class Enteropneusta; family Ptychoderidae; genus Ptychodera; species Ptychodera flava. The sequence goes on from LD343755.1 coordinate 433,025, forward strand.
CAGCAGTCTTGTTCGCATTTACCGTACGAGACTTTAGTGTCGTTAACAGGGGGACCGTCTCTCACAGCAGCGCACAAAACATAATTCTGTGAAAATAACGTCAGACGTGTATTACATCTTAAATCGGATTACAACAAATTCCTAACGACACAGTAATTTTGACTGGCTTTTTAAAAGTTATTTGACAACAGTCGAACAGATTTTTGTTACCAGACAGCTTTATCTCTGAGCAAATTGGCTGGCTGAGCACAACTTGTTATGAAGAGCAAAATACTAAAATTACATGAACTGTCGATGTCAATTGCCACTAATTAAATTAGAGAACCGGGGCTTGAAGACTGCCGCTTATATCTTAGAGGCGTTGAACTACGGCGCGCCAAATGTTTCAAAAATATTTATCGTCATAGAGTAAAAATAAACTGTCAAATTTTCTTTCTAAAAAAAAGTCTTAAACGTGTATGAATAATAAAGAAAAAAGTTCTTTCGTCCATATCATTGCATTTTATTAATGTACCTTTTCATAAAAATAGCATTCATTTGAAAATACGTGTCATTAAATATTTGAATGTGCCTGTACAGATAAAGATGACGTGCAACCGTCTTTCTTGATTGAAATTGAAAAATTCGATGGCATTACGGAAGAAAATAAATGAGAAAAGCATTATTGCAAAAAAGGGCAGAATGTTATGTAATGCTTAATTGTAAAATATTCTTTAAACCGTAATGAGAAGATAAACTTTTCAAAAATTTGGAAATACCACACTCCCATACTTATTGACGTACACATACACGTGTATTTGATATAAAGGTGCAATGAATGCTGATTATAAGGGAAAAAAGAAAACAAATCAGGCACACACAAAAAATATTGAAATGATTAAAAACAAAACCACAAATAGTACTTGCACTACTACAATAAACAAAACGAACCACCATCAGGTCTGACTAAAAAAAGAAAGAGAATCACAATTGAAAAGTCGACCGAGATCGCGCCGGCGTTGAGGCTGTAAAGAAACCAAAACGAGGTCAGCTTGGAAAAAAAACCAAAGCGAGGTTAAAAAAAAAAAAAAAAAGAGGTTACCCAAAAAAAAAAAAACCCAAAAAACTCAGAAGAAAAAAAAGAGGCCCGTTCGAGAAAAAAAAACAGAGTGGGACACCCCGCAGAAAAAGCCCAACATGAAAATTGAATAATTGTCAACGTCATGATTGTTACAGTTTAATGCCAGAGGGTTTGGGATCATCACACTCGGATGTTGGACATGATATTTGGGGTATTTCAGCGATAACTCTCAGCTTCTAGTCTTCAATATCATCTCATGGACGTCCAAGTTACCGACACGTCCCATTCTATATTAAACAGTTACCAGTTTTGGTTAAAAGTGGACAAAACACTCATGGTGGTTCGTCGGCTGCCAGCGGTCCCCTCGCTCCAATGTACACTCGAGGTGGTAAGCCAGCGGCCGGCGGTCCCGTCGCTAGTACAGTAGGCCTACACGCCGACAACCAGCGATCCCCTCGCTGTAAAGTGTAGGGCCGCCTCTCCCAAACCATAGACAGTCTGTGCCCAAACCCCAACAAAACAATGGCTTACCGCTAGCCCACGGTTACGTGTGGTTCGATACACAGCGGCCGCCGTGTGGGTATGCATAGTAAAATTGCATACCACGCAGCACGCTGCGGCCTAGTTCTGCATGGCAGGGCTGTGTGTGTTACCGGCGTGACACGGCCTCCCGTATAACGCCGGTAACACGTACACAGCCCTGCCATGCAAAGCTAGCAGCGGCCGCTATGTATCGAACCACACACGTATCCCGTGGGTTAAGCCTCTAAACGGAGTGTGGCAAAGGCAAAAATACTCGGGCTAAAACACTCCGTTTAAATTCGAGGCAACGTTTTCACTAGTACCTGTAGAACGCGAACGCGCCCGACTTGACAAACACTGATCAAGCAGCCGCTATTTCTCTGTATACTGTAGCTCAACACAACCAGCAAAGGGAGTGGTAGGGCTACGGAACCGCAGCAAGGCCGGGCTGTGAGTTACTGGCGTTATACGGCCAGGCCGTATAACGCCGGTAACTCACAGCCCTGCCCTGCCACCAAGAGCTATGTATAGGCTACTGCACAAATATCGTAGCTCCATATATTGGACTGTGTGGATATAAAGATTTCTGCAATGGGGATCGACATGTCGCGTATGTGCCTGTCTAGCCCTGCGAGTTTAGTGAGAGTGTCTGGCGTTGCGAAGGCCGGACACTCTCGCCATACTCGTAGTCGTAAGGTAAGGCTTGTACAGTTGCGTCGCTTGTCTTGTCGAACACGGAAAGCGATGGACGTTCTCTCAACACGCGGCAGATTTCTTCAAAACTATTCATTTTATCATGATTTGGGTGATCTTTGAGGATAGACGAGGAATTAGCAAACAACGAGGTGGTTTATTATCATGGTATTTGAACCCGATGTATCGAACCATACGTATAAAACTATGTAGAAATCATGTAGGCCAAACGGCGATGACAGTGCGGCTCGGTGGAAAGCCTGCAGTGGGCTCCCTGCCATACCGCGCCTATAAGGCATCGATATGTTCGCAGTGTTTCCATGAAGGGTCATGGGTGTGTACGTCTCGCTCGTGATCTGACCTGTGGACTGCCTGAAATTGGCTCAGTTAACTTGACTCTCTGGAACTATTTACTGTTAACTTGGACGTTCTTTAGGTGATATTGCCCACTTCATTTCATCAAGTATGGTTTCAAGTAGAGCAGGGCCCAGCCAAACAGAGCTAGGTTTCAAGATGTCACGTTATCACTGAAATGCTCGATTAATATTTCGTCAAACATTGGAGTATGTGGTGATCGGATTCCCCGCTGTTGGGGATTCATCGATCGAAGGAAACGTGAACCATGAGTTTTTTGAATAAAATAATTGTAATTTCGGGCTTGTTTTTTTTCTGTGGCGAGTGCTTGTTTTTTTTCTTGTTTTTTTCTTTTTTCTTTTTTTTTTTTTTTGCTGTGGCGAGTCCTCATTTATTTTTTTCTTTCCACAGGCCTACGCGGTTTTTTTTGTATCTCTGTTCATGGCATTTTTTTATTTTTTTCGTTTTTATTTTATTTTATTTTATTTTCTTGTAGATGAGATCCACTTTTGTCTAGAGCCATCACTGCCGAATTTTTTCTCTGATTTTCTCTCTTTATTGTCAAAGCGGCTGGTGATTCATATTATATTTTTGATT
>LD343755.1:436839-451239 GCA_001465055.1 Ptychodera flava
ACTTATTTTCTTCCTAATGACACCGAATTTTTATTTCAATCGAGAAAGACAGTTTATTTTTGCACTGAATCGATAAATATTTTTGAAACATTTGGCGCGCCGTAGTTGAACGTCATATTGGATTTAATAATGTGATTAAGATCTTCTCTATTTTTTCCAAAATATATTCTCACAGTAATCGTTTTAGACTCAAGGATATCCGACAGATGACCTGTGTGTTGGACCATCCCCGTTTTTTGTGTCTTCGCTTGATATGTCAATAACCAATATTGTTGGGTGTGCTTATATGCAAATTGTAGAGTGTTATGCAAATACCAGACACAACCTGTCTGTTCTGGTGCTGTGAATTTGCTTAGCATAGAACTGCCAGATGAATATGGCATGGATACTTACAAATCCATCGGTCGTGTGCAGACAGCCAGCGTAGCACGCATCAAAGTACTGCATACCGTTGACACCACACACGGGCATATAGGTTACCGTTGAACACTGGCACAAAGCGTTTGCCGGTGCGGTCAAGTTCACTTCCTCAAGTCGATAAGTTCTGATCAAAAGTCAATCAGAAATAGAAACATCTAATCATCACAACAGAAATGAAAGGACATAAACACAATCGTTGTTTTATTTTGATCGCCCTGTCTATAAATAGATCCAAATATGTAAATTATACTTTTCTTCGCATACTTAAACGTCAGTTAATTAGCATAACTATCAAATTCAACAGAACTCGTATCAACGTTCTGCAAAGACAGATTCAATTGCTTAAATGACACTGTCTCTATGAAACGAGGAAAACTTTCTTACTCGTTTTTGTTGTATGGTCTCAGAACTCCGGCGATGTTCTCATCTGGACAACGCAATAAGAAGACGAAAGAAAAAGCCAGGCTTGCAAAGGTTATACCGATACAGAATTTGATGTTTTGCTTCACGTTAAAGTTTGCCTTTCGTATGATGAAACCACCAAGAAGTGCGCCCACTACGGCTGAAAAGATAGCAAGGCCACCTGGAAGAGACAAGCGAGATATTAGGTAAAGTGTTTGAGGTCAACTTGGTGTAACTTTATCTTTTGGGTCATATCAACACGAACTCGGGGTCGCTATAACAATCTCGGATCCTATTTTGGTTGGGTGTTGGTGGGTTTGATTTTTGGTTGGCTTCATCTTATGTTGGATATCCGTAATTCCAATGGGTGTATTTCCAGCTGAATTGCCTGGTAAATTACTACCGCTATTTCTTCAAATTTTCCATCAGTGGTTAATTTAATTTCAATATGCTCAGAATTTATTCATCTTTAAATTCCTGGTTTAAGTCACTCTTTGTTAATATTGGAGAGAGAGAGAGAGAGAGAGAGAGAGAGAGAGAGAGAGAGAGAGAGAGTGAGTGAGTGAGTGAGTGAGAGAGTTTGAAAATGGCTGCGTACAACTATGATCGCAGACATCGGCTGAATGACCCTATTACATGGAGCTGCGAGAACACCTGGTGTCTTCTTGAGTTACAGCAATCAACATTGATGTCTCAGGTATGTCATTCCCGAATAGAGAACAGTTGCAAATCTGTTAACTATAAGGTCAGTATTTCCCCTCTATGGTCGCTATCATATACTGATTACTGCTATTATACTGAATGGATCATTTTGAAGTTATTTGAGATTGCTCAAACTCTTGACAGTATGAACAATGCTATGATAGCATGTTTTACATTTGGACCCAGAAGGTCATTTTCTAAGTACACCGATTACAGTCAGTGGCCGGTCTGAAGAATCAGCCCACCATTACGTATGTGATATGTTGATAGCGATGCATCCAAGACCAAGCGCCGAGGATGGATTTGCAAAGAACATAACTCCGCGTTGAAGGATGAGCATTTTGATATGCCCACTATCACTATTTTGTCATAATGGCGCGACTTTAAAATAAAAAAACTGCTGTGCTTGTGAAGTTTTATTCTGTATGATACGACGGATTAATTTCGGTCCAAACAATTATACATATATCTATGCTTCACTTGTTCCCAATTTAATCCAAACCCCATTTTTCTTAACCTTTTCAACTTGACTGCAAAGCCCAAGAACGATTCGATCTCTTAATAAATAATTCGCCTCCCCCCAACAACTGTTACTTGACTGATCCCTCATGATGTCATAGTTTTCTTATTAACATACAAAAGTCAAAATTTACGTAGGATTTTTACACAACATTTGGATATGACACCTTGCTACCGCAAGAATTATGATGAAAATAATAAAAAATAAAAAAAAAACCCATGAATTTCTTTCGGCACTAGCCGCGGCTCGATGCTATAGCTAACAACAACCCTACAATAGCAATTAGGAATATCGATATGCCGAAATGCAAATAACTAAATTTTTGAATGAGAGAGCGCCCCCAAAGGCGAACTCTAACACCAACTGCTTCTTTTGTTCCAAAATGAACACCTGTACGACGTGTTTGGATACCGTCTAACGAAACCACTCAAATTAACACTGACCTGTTATTATACCGGCGACACCAGCCGTTACACCAAACTGGTTTTCGATAAATTTTGGCGTGAAGGGCGTGTAGCCAGCCAAGAGCAGACCGCTGGTACATCGAGCAAGATTAACGAACATGAATGCAGGATTCTTGACCAATATCTTTGATGCCGTCCACATATCCTTCCATCGGTTACCGAAGTCTGGGCTGGCAGCAACCTTCTCCGAGCCATCCTGGTGAGCCTGAGATTTTCTTTGATCTCTAATTTGTTGTGTACCTGTGTAAGAGATATACCATGCAGGCATGCTTAAACAATATTACCATTTCATTATATGCGCACAATGTGCCTAGAAAGTGAAAGATTTAAACTTTTACTCAATCTTTCCTCAAGAAATATTTCAGCCACTCTCATTCAAAATCAAGAATAAAAATCGGGGGTCACCGTACAAATTTGGTACTAGAGAAGATTTACCGATACTCGAAATTAAAAATGGCCGCGACCCTATGTTAACTCTATGAAGAAAAATAAAATTTTCGATTTTGGAAAAATTAAAACGGCGAAAAGTTTTCTTACACCAAGAGCTTTAAAATGAACCCCCACAAGTTGTAGATCAGGAAAGAATTGTAAAAGTTTGAGAGTCCGAATATCTGTCCCCAAGGCGCATTCTACCATAAGCACCACTTGCAAATAGAATAGATATACATGTACATGTAAAGGAAAACGATATTTTTCCAGTATCCGCCATCATGCCATAATATGGTAATGAGCCAAACGCTGCGGACCTTAGTACGAGAAACTGTGAGACTTTATAGCACTAATATTATATACACCCAGCACTGTGTTTAGAGTATTGAAAAGATATTTGATGAGGTACAAAGAACGATACAATGCTAACAATTTCGTCCCTGAACACATGGCAAGCTACACCTTTAGTAGCAGGGACAAACCATGGTACGGAGGATGGGAACCTTTCAAAGTTTGCTATAGTTCAAGTTCAATTGACCGTTATAAAGAACTGCATTCAACATAATTTTAAACAAGCTGCAATGACGGAGAACAGATGTGAAGAAGATTGAACGCTTTTAACAAATGGCTACTTTGTTTCCAGAATGGAACAAATGCTGAAATATCCAAAGTCTGGGTTGAGAAAAAGCTGACGTTCACATAGTGACTATACCACCGGTATGGCTTCGTAGTGATGTCTCCCTGGCTCTAGTCATAAACCTAAGAGATTGTTTCAAGGGTCTTTACTCCATTTGACACGTTACAGTGCAGTGCAGTGGGTAAGATGAAATTCATTTACGTGGAATTTTCTTTTGAATAGCAATCATTGCGGCTGCCTTACCTGGAAGTTCTGGATGAGAAAATGCACTGACGGGAATAGCAACTGTAAAAGCAAACGCCGCAGCCAATAAAAACCCAAGATACCAGGCGCCAACCCAGACAGAATCAATCGGCTCAATATCAGTCCTATGATAAACGCAGAGAAAATAATTCTAATATAAATAATAAATAAGTCATCAAATAGGCAGTAGCAGTAACTCTTGATATTATATATTTTAGTTTAAGAAAACAAGTACATTAATTTCTTCTATTTCTCTATGAAGTACGTTAAATGAAATAAATTAGCCTTGATGCTCACAACGCACTGTGAGCAATATTTCATTTCATTTGTTGACCAATAAATAAAATTGATATGATAACACGTGACATTGCACTTTTACAGGCTGTGTTTGCAATATATATATATATATATATATATATATATATATATATATATATATATATATATATTCTAGAGTGAAAGACAACGAGGTATACAGACTGAAGAATATTGTAGATAACACACCATAAGTTACAGCTGATAGAGATGAAACTGCTAGGAATAGTTCGATGAGATCATAATGTAAAGCAATTATGATAGAGTATGCGAGTATTAAATGCAAGTCTGATTGCTAGGTATTAATAATACGACTAACAATTGGATCATATAACACAGAGAAACTTACTCCTGGCCGAGTTCGGTGTACATCCCCAGAAAGATCGCACCAACGGCAAAGCCTGTCGCCGGCCCTAGCGTTGCCATGCCACTGAGAACACCTAACGGAAGAGAAAATCAGTGCAGAGGATCATTGATGACGTCACTTCGGGAAACAGCAAGGAGGCGTTCTCGCTAGAGAATAAAGTTGTATTTTCAACGTTTCCACAGTCCTTTAGGACGGGCTACAAATGAACCATTGTATTTAAGCAATTATGTAACCCTACCCGCACCATAGTGGACGAAATGAAGATAATGTACAAGGCGAAGCCGTGCATTATTGGTATCATTTTATAGTTTTGGCAATGTCGGTGAAAACATCTTAACATCATGTACAATTGGATAAATTACCAGTTATAATCTTGGGGAAGACGTCACAAAAATTACTGGTATCAACATAGCTAATATAATTTCTGATAATTCATTACTATGTAGATAAACTAGTACTGATATACTGACCGGAGCAACACAGGTTTAAACAGCATAAAATTTAGCAATATCTCCGAAGGAACTCCTAAAAACAGGTATGTAAACTGAGCATCTATACTTACCCATGTACCAACCACTTTTTCTAGTTGTAGCATTCTCATCCACCCAAGCGTAGCCAACGGTGTAAATTGGAGACGCTCCAATACCAAGAACGATTTGAGCGATTAGGAAAACGTAGAAATAATTGGATATTGAATATCGGTCATCGTCACAGTCTTCGTACTGTACTGTTTCATTCGGCCTACAGAGTGGGTAGTAGCCTAGCGGTGTGCCCGGTTGGTACTCGTCGGTGGTGAATTGTGGTATGGTCCAAATGAGCGCGCCTATCCCCATCACCAGTGAACCCAGACCAAGCCACCGCGGTTTGTTTTTGTTCGCCAAGACGTATGATATGAAGAGTATCAAGATGAGAACTGTGATGTCATAGGTAGCAACGATGATACCAAGCTGTGTGCTGGTGAGCTGAAAACGCCTTTCTATGGAGGTTAAATTTACGGGAACAAACCCGCTGAGAATCAACCCTTGGACGAAACACAGCGCGCTCATCGCTGACACCAGCCAGCCGATGCTGTTGCAGCTTTGCAGACAGCCTGGGCGAATTCCACACCAACCACACAACAACGGCTCATCCTCTGTGCACTTCTCATCATTTCTCTCCACGATGGAACTCTTATTGCCAGGCTTGGAATCTTCTTTCACAGACATTGCTGCCCTACAGTGTTAAAAAAACGATCAAAAATGACGATTGTCGTTCTATAACAGATACTGCAAAAACTGCCCAAAGGTACACAGGAGAGTTCTTGTGTTGGAGCCAGAGAGAGTTTAATGACGTGCTTCTGGGCGATTAAGAAACCAAGATATGTCAATTGTTGGCCCAATCACTGCTACCTCGTCCCTATAGTTGTTCCAAAATCTTATCTAATTTTGATCTCCATCAAGGCAAAGTTGCATCATACATTGTATGGCATTGTTTATGTCCTTCAGCTAATTCCTTCGATACATTGGATAGTTCACGTCTGAACACGACACAAACGCAAGTTTGTCACACGCGCCGCACTATGTGAGTTCAAATTGTACGGTGGAAATAGTCGAACAATATATACAGTTATCACAAATCAGCAGTCGACGATTTGGGAGAAATACCCGTAGACTCATTTTAACGCGACTTGGGTATCCGACGTATTTAGTGGATGATAAGAATCAGTCTGGCGTAAATATAAGGTGAAAGTGATGCATTGAACATTTAAAGGCGATGTACAATATGATAAATAAATAAATAAATAAATATCATTCAATCGCTACTGAAGAATAGGAGGATTAAAAACAATGACATATCATTCGAACTCTGCTCTCCAGCTCAGATTACAGTAGACGGTTATCCAGATTACATAAGTGATATCACTTCGTGACGTAATCGGCGATTCAAGACGACACCCTAACCTAATTCCGATCGAGAACCTACCGAGATCGTTTCATTGACAAGGTTTTCGTCTGTGGGTATGATCATTTTATGACCTCGTGTAGTGACATTTTTTGATTGTTTTTAACCTGATTTACAGTAAAGTAAATGCATTCACAAAAAGAGTTATTATCAATATTTCGGCATAAGGAAACTCAACAACGGCCAACTGACTTCTTTCGAAAAGTCAAAAGCTTAAAATGGTATTTTGCGCATCTTCGACAGTATCGACGACTGTATCATATTGCCAGCACATAGTGGTTATACTGTTACAATATCTGAACTAAACACTTAACTTAGATGTTTTATTATCTTTTATTCTTGATGGGTTTGAAATGGTCCTATGAAGTATTCGAAGTTAAATCTGATAAACAATCTGTTTACTTCGTCTTTTGTGGCGTTATGCAAGAAAAGATTACAGTGTGGTTTGATCAATGATAGAGTGATTTAAAAATCAGTATTGTTTCAGTCACATTTTGATGCGAATAAAAAACGAAATTTCTCAGAGATCACTGCAAATAGTGGTGATCATCCGCGCAGAGATGAGGGCCGACAGTGAAATACGGCAAAAACTACAAAATTCTACAGAAATCATTGGTAACACATGGACGAGCCGAACTTTGCCACCAACAATATGTGCAATCAAAAGAATTTGTCCTGGAGATAGTCTGTAAAAAATTGACAGTTGCGCACAAGAAAACAGTTTCTCGAATACGGCAGCGAAAGTACAACGCCGTCTAGTGGTTGACCTTTGTTTCACTGTGATGGAGTCCCTGTGACTTGTTTCTTCACCAACTCTTAACATGAAATAATCCTTTTTAACAAGGAACTTGAAATGCCTTGTTTTGCCCAAAAAATGGAAAAACCAAGAAGAATAATGTCAAGGATTCAGAATAAAACATTGATAAAAGACGAAGTCGAGGTTTTCACAAATGTAAATGATCAATTGTTTTTGTTTGGTGTGGTTTGTTGAAAAACACATGTAAAGCCAACCTACCTTACGATGAAGATGCCGATCGACTTGTGCACTTGCAGTTGAATGCAAGTGTCTAGTTCGGAATGTTGATTAGTGTCTAAGATAGGCCCTGTTTATACCTGGTGATATGATTCCCATGATGCCTCGGGATGATGGTAGAACGAAGGTCATCGTCCTCCTTTCCCGTAATCTGATGCTTAATCACTGCTGTCGATTTGATAAACTTAACTCAGATGGTAGCTATATCAATTGATTCGTTTATGTTCTACTTCAAATAACATGCCATGTAATACATATAATCATTTCTCTGGAATCGCTAGAACAACTGCAACCATTGTCCTTTGCAAAGCAATCTGGGAAAGGATTGCATCGCCTGAATGATCTCCCCTAAATTACAACTCCGGGAACTAAATTAATCTCCGCTTTTGAGTTGCATAACTAGTAAATCTTATCGGATATCGAGGCCGATTAATCTATAGCGACGTTCTGCGCAAGGTCACGTGTTTCGGAGCTTGGTAAGGCCAGCCTGTTTTAACTCGATTCTATCGGCTTATTGTGAATTGATATTTTCGCATATCTTCTAAAGCTGAAATTATACGGGTATATCACGGGGATACGGGTTTCATGTAGGTAGCATCGAAATGTAAAGCAATGACCATAGTTATCGGGTGTTGATGAACATCGTGTACGATTACCCATTGGAGCACTATACGATAGGTTTGGCTTGAAAAAAATGAGGCGCACTTGCATCTAAACTTGTGTGCTTGGAAGCAAACGCTGTAAAAAATGAAAGATGCAGAAAACTGGCATCCTGTAAAGCAGATTGTGTGCTTTTCTAGTAATCTGACCGATACAAGTTTAAATCGGTCCATACTGTACACTATTCTACATATTTACAAAACTGTTCTCTTTTTTAATGACAAGTGAAAAACCCTATAGTCCTACCTTTTCTATATCCAGAACCCTTTGCTTACGTCGATGTTATAGAGTTGATTTCACCACTGTTTTCTAGCTGAATTTACATCTATTAATGTACTACACCGTGTTTTTCTATTAAAAACACTATATGTCTTACACAGAGAGTATGATGCACTCTCTCGCAAAAACCATCTTTACACCACGCTGTTTTCAAACCTTCAAGGAAGTCAGATGAAGGTATCGTCCAGCGCGTCTTCTACGTTCCAGCCAGCTCATGGTAGCCAAAAGTAAAACACAAATATGTGTAAAATTCGGAAGTTTGGGTAATAGTTTGAAACATTTCCTTTGCATACCGTAAAATAGACATAAAACACGCCTTGAGCGTCATTCAACTTGGATGTATTCTTGACAATCTCACCAAGTAATCAGTGAAAGTAGGCTACATGAAGGTAGACTCTCAAGTTTGAACAGTGTTTCTGATCTACCACTTGCGTGGGCTCAGTTTAAAGGTACATAAGCTGTAACTTGTGGCAAGTTTTTCAATTCTGCTTTGTATATCAACTACCGTGTCTGACCCTTATCTTTTTGTCATGCTGAAATTTCGAGTATTCTTTTTGTCAACACAGCTTGTATGTGTGTAGTGATCATTGTTTATTGTTTACAAATGAATTCTAGTCCGGACTTTAATACAGTGTTCAACAATAACAATGGAGATTATACTGATATAGGTTGTGTTGATATGCTAAATACTTGGCATTAAATAACAGTTTTAGGGATTCAATGCAGAAAGTGTAGGGAATCCACAAAACAAAAGTTCTGAAAAAATAGCCAAAAGATACAGCTAATAGAGCGTTAAAGCTCTTGAAGGAAGAAGCATTTTTACCGTGCGTCTTTCCCTAATAGAATTGATACAGTGGTGGAGGACATTTTGATTTTCAAAAATATATAAATTGTGGGTGATTTTTTTCTGTGACCAAACTTTGCACGGTGATCCCGGATTTTTTATTTTCATTTAATAGAAGAATTGTTGAAAGTTTCATTGAGGAAAGTTTGAGCAAAAGTTTAAGTCTTTCAATATCGAGACGCATGCTACCTTAACATGTTGTCAACTCGAGGAACTCCAATATGAGAGTTACCATGACATTTAAAAAGATTCATAACTTCACAGATTCCATCCGTTAATTTGAAAGAAAAATTATCTAAACAATTGATATATCTCAACACTTTGAAAGACTGAATGATCAAAACGTGGAAAGAACACATGGAAACAAAATAAAGGACATCTTTGAAATTTAAAATATATTAATTATAAAAAAAAAGGAAACGAAAAAAACTCAAAAATATTGCCTTTGATTGTCAATATTCAAGACGGTGCAATCTATGTCCGAAAGTGGATTCTGCTTGTCGTACGGAAAATACTTATAAAAAATTATTTATTTCCGAAATCGTTCGAGTATTCGTCACAATATTAACAACAGTATGAAACATCAATACATACGGTCTTCGCAGGTCATGCATACAAAAGTAATACGATTATTACACCATGAGATGGCGCTGTGTAATGAGCTTTGTTTTTTAATGTGCCTTTAACATATTTTACAGATCTTGGGAGTTGGGTTTGGAAACAGTAACACATCTAGAGAAAACTAGAAAACAGTGATGGAGAAATTTACTAACTGCCTAAAGATCTGGAATACCAGAAATCTGCCCTTCAAAGGCAGGACAATAGTAGCTAATATGCTGACTGCATCAAAATTATGGTACCTGGCATCATTTGATCACGTACAACACGATTGGAACTAATTTGGGATAATTGGATGGTGAAGTAATGTCGATTTAATCTGCAAATATAACCTCATCCACTTTTCTTTTTAAGATATACACTTGTTTAGTGTAATTGGCAATATTGCAACATTCAGCTATAGATAACCTAACACTTTTGAGAAATTTGAAAAATATAAAAATCCAATTATCCCGAATTAGTCAATCGTGCTGTACCTAAAGAAGTAATTAATGAAGCAAGTAGTAAATTATTGAATTTTATTTGAAGAGGAAAACGAGAAGTTATAAAAAGGCGCATTTTCATTCAAAGATATGATGACTGTGGCAAAAAAGTTGCCGACATCGAAGAAAAAATTAATGCACTGAAATTAAAGTGGCTTATGAAATTATTTGAGGAGACCCCTAAATGGGTCAGCTTATTAAAGTATTACATTGCGAATTTTAACAATAAACCGAATAGTGATTATCACTATCTCCATCTCAATTTCAAAGGCAATACCTACCGAATTCAAATGGTGTATGGGAATATCTTGAATACCTGAAAATCACTTGGACTTACAATAGTGAATTTATCAACATCAAAACACAATCTTCTTCGTGAAATTGTGTTGTACAATGAAAATATAAAGAATAAAAAAGTGTCCTCTTTTATAAAAAATAGTCAAAGAGTAGAATATTAAGGCTTAAAGACGTCTAGAATGATAGCTTGAACAAAGGGAAATAATTGCAAAAATAGAGGAGGTACAAAAAGACATTGTGCAAGAAGAAATTAAGAAAAAGTCTAAACACTTCTCAATTCTATTCCAGATTCCTGAAACAAATCATCACTACAAACATCCAAAATGAAGAAAACCATCATGATATTTTAGACTTTGAGAATTACGGTCTGACAAAAAGCGATGTCTAAACCAAGTCACTTTATCAGATATTAGTTGATAAGAAATGGCATGCAGTCAAAGGTCACATTTGTCAAAAATGGGCTGAGAATTTTACTCTCGCTGACAGTTACAAAGCTTCTTTCTTCATTTGTCTTAATTCAACAGGAATTTTAGCACTTCAGCTAATGATTTAAATTGGAAAATATTTCATAGAGGCCTAGTCACAGAAAGCTTGGCCAAAAAAATTAATTTAAGAGATGGGAAATGCCATATTTGTTGCCAAGAAGAAATACTGGAACACATTTTATTTCAGTGTAAATATGTAGAAGAAATCTGCCAGAAATGTATTTCTTTCTTTGTCAGAAAACACAACTTTGATAAAAAATATCCATATCAAAAGATTAGCAATTGCAAGAATAGAAAATGATAATAATGCAACATCTACATTATTACTGTATTACTTCCTTTGTAAAATAAACAGTATGGAATATTTGAAATTCGGTTACTCTTGATAGGATTACAGTTTCCCTTCAATCCTATGTTATGTAATTAAAATGTTATCTTTCCTCATGGATGAATACATAATATTTCACAAGTATAAGATGATGAACAAAGCTGAGGATTTTATCGCAAAGTTTTCAAGGAGAAGGATGCGTCCTAAATGCATTTATATAATGATCTCTTTATTTAAATGACTGATTTTTCCAGACAAGTTGCATTGTAATATTGTTCAAACACTCGACACATTCAAAGATATGTAGATTTGTTAAATTGCCACTTTAATAGGATAAATTTATCTTTTTCAAAAACTGTGCCACGTGTGGAAGGCAGTCACATTTCGTTAGAACCATACATATGTCAGTCACTGTGTTTCTGAATATTTTCTCGGCAAACTCAGTGTCTGTAAATGATAAATGAAAACCTGTTTATCCATTCTCAAGTCACAAAGGAGACGATTAATTATCATGACAATCAACTATTTATGAGACTAGTGATTCTCTCTTCGATTTTCAAAGAGGCTTGCAGGTGTAACTTGAAATCTTTCTGAAACTTTGTGTTGTCTATGGACTGCACACTGTGGTCTACCCTATGACAGGTCCCTCGGGAATGTACAGTATAACACGCCTAGCATATCATCACCCTGAAATTAATCGCTACTCGTCAACAACAACAATAACAAAACTCCGTTATGTAAACAATTCATCACTCTTGTGACTCGTGGACTTTTTAAAGGCAGAGATCTTCGGCTGGGAAGTGCGTTGACATCAACTGTTTATTTGATTTCAATCATTTGTTCTCCTTTGAAAGTCGTGTTAAGTTGATCAATTTGTGAGGAATTAAATCTGGTAAAAATCTGCCTTTAATATAATTGTCAACAACCATCATGAAGCAAGTTGTAATTATCGAAGCTGTATTTACGACCTATACGATTCCTGCCTTGGTACGTTCCGCAAAACACTAAATTACGGTGTATATTAGTCGACACAAAACCAAAATACCAAATTACTATCAAAATCGACACTATTCTCTCCATACGTTATTTATAGTCCCCATGCAGTAGACTGTGTCTTATCATGCTTATCGTGAACTGTCGATATTTCCAGACCCTCTTTCGTGGGATCTAGTTTATAAATTCATTCATTACATTTAGTAAAATGACCAGTATTCATTCAATTTAGCAGTAAAAACTTTGATTTATGTAGGCTATACCTCAAACGTTGAAATGATATTACAGATTTTGTAGTCCTAAATTGACATCATTTTACTGTTTTCATTTGAATTCAAAAAGGTTTATGAGGTCTTTGGCTCTTCCGGATCGCGCTTGGTGTATCCTAAAAGTGATATTGAACTTGTTTCGCGCTGCATAACCGCCATTTTGGTTTCCTCTTCCATAGTTTGTTGAGGGCGTGACGTGCCTCCATCTTTTGGCTCGTTCGCTGCGTTTTCCTTTTCATTCTCGGCGTCTTCCGGGGGAGCTTTGTAAACTACCAAAGTCAAAACGATCAGTAGTAATGCCAGAAAAAACCCAACAGCTGCGATGACGAAGAATTTTAACGCGAACATGTAGTTATCGTAGATCCAGCAGCTGCCTCGTTCGTCGCATATTTCTTGCCACGTCAAGCACGAACTGTCCACGATCGCCCCGATGACGATCGGGCCTGGTACACTGCCTAAAATTTGAATGACAATGAGTGGCTAGCTTAGAAATAAAACGAGAAAAGAAAATAAATGCCGACTACTAACTCTTCTTGCTACTTGGATTTTTCTTGTCAAGACATCAGTAAAATATTATTAATTGAATTACAATATCATACTACAATGATATTACTGTCATCACAATCATTGCAAAAACATGTTCTGACTATCCTCTCTTGAAAAGAGAACATAGTTGCGTCCATGATAATGAATCGAATAAAGTCAGTATAGTTGTATGTAGTCTCAGTGATGTTTTTACAAGATTTCAATGAGTACCATTTGATTGAAAACGAGATATAGTTATTGTTTTTCAGATGTCAATACTTTCTATCATTTCAAAATCATTCAATTATCCATGGTCATGAATTAAAATTTACATGAATTAAAATTTATTTTTGATTTACAGTTTAGTATTTAGTTATACATGTTTTGACGTTTTTGTGTTTCTTTATTAGTATTTTTCGATAAAAGCATACGCATCACAAATCAGAATGGCATGCATCTATTCGGCCCACGGTTAATCAGCTGTCAGTAGGTAACAATCAGAGGTTGAAAAGTCGACAAACAGCTGGTAGAGGTTAGCACGCGTACGACTAGAAAGATCTAGTAGAAAAATCTATTGTCATTCATCCGGATGTTAGAGGTATATACTCAACAATTGGTCATCGTCTATGTCCGGACACCAAGTTTATCGAATTAAATATTGAGGAGGAGAGATTAAATCATGCTTAAATGAATCGATTTGAAAGATAAAAGGTAAAAGGCCTCCAATTTATTCGGTTATCTATATATTTTTTATTCATTATTATCCATTTGTCAAATTCAAACGGTCGAATGTTGTACGTCAATATCTATTCAGGTAGAGGAAAACACATACCGAGCAGACGATAGATGATGGAACCAATACCAAGACCATACGCCCGCTGTGAATCAGGAACACATCTGTAAAGGGATTGGAGGAATATAATAAAATAAAATATTGTGTAAAACTTCGACAAACGTATAAAATCGACTCCTTTGAAGCAAAGTTTAAGAGTCGACCCTGTGATTCAATGCTGGAGCAGAATCGTCTTTGTTAGGAAATAAATATTCTGTAGGCAACACAACCCGCAGTGATATCGATTATCAAAACACACAATGATTCAAACTTACCTCAAACTGAGGACTGTATTTGGTGCCATAAGCATGAATC
>LD343755.1:481455-497038 GCA_001465055.1 Ptychodera flava
CAGACTACGCCTCCGGGTGACGGATCTTCCAGTCTAGTTTTTGTGAAGGTATTTATGTTGCCAATATATATATATATATATATATATATATATATATATATATATATATATATATATATATTCGTAAGAAAATTTCTTTTACTGTTTAAGTTTAATGAATTTCATAGTTACGACATACGTGAAAATGTGATCCTGTTGTCTTACTACAACCTGTTGATGTAAATATCTCAAGAACCCCCAGTGTGATTGGAATGACTAGTTTTTTATTGGCGAACGCGACATATATTGTCAACAAACATGATCTGTCATTTTGTTTACATTGGAGACAATAACACTTGAAAAATAAAACTTGGCTCAATAAAAGTTGCTAATCACGGGCAGTCAGCAGTTGCAAGGATGATAGTCTGTGATTTGCAGATTTTTTACAAATGCAATTGGAATTGTCACATACATGTATTATCATCAGCGGTAGGTTTAGACCCGATATGATAACATCGTTATTTTCATGCAAATGACTTGCTTATTTGCATAGTTACTGAACTCTCCAAATAGGCACATAATACTTTATCAAGGCGTCGTGTTCACTATAAATTCAATCTTCCGATGCAAAAGCAGCATTTGTCTGACCCACGCTGTCATTGTGTACGTCACTTCCTGTTTCCGCCGACGTCATATCCTCTTTGGTGATATCGAGGCGTATGTCACTGTCATTTACCGCTTGCTCTGGTGGAGCTTTGTAGCTGCACAGGCACAGCAAGCAAAACGTCAAAGTAAAGACCTTCAATCCGCATCCCATCAGAAAGAATCGCAATCCGAATTGGAAGTTGTCGTAGATTAAACAGGATCCTCTCTGCCCGCAATTGGTCTGCCACAATATGCATGATGAATCGAGTGCAATGCCAAACAGAATTGGACCTGGGATAGTTCCTGAAATAAAATGAAAATCGCGGACAAACGCGCCAAGTCGTGTACTTATGCTGAATAGAATGTCCAACCGTGTAGCTTACAATACCAAGACTACTTGTACACTGGTATGGCAACTATCTGACAAATGCAACTGCCGTGATACAACAACGACAAATTTGAAATCTATGGCACCCTTCTTTCAAGTTGTGTTCAGGATAAGCATGTTATTACTAAAATGTATTTATAAGTATACACCGTCATTTCTTCATCGCATGTCAACGACATCATTATGGTATCTACTGAACAAAAACGATGCTTAGATACTCCGTTGAGCGGAATGACTCCCTTATGTCCTGTTTCCGTGACATGATCTCATCTGTACTTAAATGCTAGTAAAACAGATTTGAACTACACAAAAACAATTCTGAACTCCATTGATACACAATCACACGATTAAGCAGCTCGCGAAATTGTGAAACAAATAATTATTATATTACCATGTCCATTGCGTTTTAATTGGTCGAGCTGAACCACGTGACTGCCCACAAATACACAGTAATGGTTTGTTTTCATGCCCGAGAATATGAATAATATCGTAAACATTGTAACTTTACGGCTAAAACGAAAATTGTGATTTGTACAAAGATCACAGTCAACCACAAAATAAAATGGAGCATTTGTGGGCCAAGTTTAGACACTTTTTCAAAAACATATCCGGATTTGCAAAATGTTTGCAGCGCGCACTACTCACTCACAGGTTCGGGGGCCCCGCTGTCGTTCGCACGGGAATTTTTTGCAAATTTTGACGTTTTTTCGGGGTTCGTTGATAATATAATTGCAATAACATACTCCGCGCTGACCATTAACGTTTATTTATGGGCGCGGGCGAGAGGAAAGCCAAATTAACGGGCTCGGCTAGCCTCGTCCGTTAATGT
Source organism: Ptychodera flava (assembly GCA_001465055.1). Taxonomy (NCBI): domain Eukaryota; kingdom Metazoa; phylum Hemichordata; class Enteropneusta; family Ptychoderidae; genus Ptychodera; species Ptychodera flava. Next base: position 483,297 of record LD343755.1, read on the forward strand.
TTGGCTTTCCTCTCCCCTTGCCCATAAATAAACGTTAATGGTCAGCGCGTCGTCCGTTATTTCTATAATGTCACTCACCTAGAATCCTCAGGAAAATGAGTTGAAATCCCAAGGCAAATGCTCGCTGTGATTCAGGGACACACCTACAAAAAACAAAATTTTCATTCATGAAACTTTAAATGAAAGTTAGTACAAAATGGCTCTCAACACCATTTGAGAGAATAACTACATTTTACAGAGACAGAAACTAAAGGAAACTATCAGAGATAGGCGATAGATACTCCTTTTACAGCGATTGACAAAATATCTTCCATTATGTTATTGCTTTGTCAATACCAGTAAATTTTGTGACGTCATCCCCTCGGATTATTACAGATAATATAGCTGAATATCAGTATTGTGACCCCAGATGCTACAAATTCACTTGCATTGCTAAAACTATAATATAATAGTAATAATATACCCCCTCCTGGCAAATAACGGACGAAAGCAAACTTTGAACTCCAAAATGTACGAGGTGAAGCCGAATTCACTGTGTCGTGCAAAGTTCGCTGTCATCCATTATGAGTAGGGGGGGGGGATAAAATTATTGGTTAATTATAGAAAGAGATGGGATCATTGATATTTATGACGTAAAATCAACATTCTGACGGTTGTTTTCAGAATCGCCATCACTTAACTTCAAAGACGTAACGGCACCACCGTCCGCCAGTTGTTGCGTAAATATGTGACGTCATCTAAAGCTTGTTTATATGAAACTTTTTGATTAGAATTATTCCTAGTTACAAACATTTATCTTGATCCTTACCTTAGTGTGATAGTTGTGACAGGTGTCGTGACACAGAAGTTGAAAAACATGATGACGAAGAATAGAAAGACGTAGACGGGCATGAGCACACAGAAATCATTACACACACCGGATGTAGCTGTCGCTTCTGTCAGAGAGACGTCTTGGTATCCGCTAATACAACTACAATTGTAAAATACCTAAGGAAAAACATAAATATCTCGTATTTAAGCTTTTGATTTATTGTTTGTTTGTCTGTCTGTTTGTTTGTTTGTCGGGACAAGACAGTACTGTGTTACAGCTTCTAGATCTAAAACGGTGAACTTACATTATCATCCGGGTTCTTTGCTTGACACCCTGTATGGCAGGCATCGAAATATATGACGTCATTAGATCCACATACGGGGACATAAGCGTCGGTCGAGCACTGACAGTCTGCATTGCACGGTGACGTGAGATTGGTATCTTCAAGCCCAGTTGGTTTTATTTCTTCAACACTGACGACAAATGACAGAGATAAATGTTGTGCTTTAAAACATTGATTAATGTGTATCTTCGTTGAAAGATATCACGTTTTGGATAAAATCACTGGTACAACTTGTATGACGTGAAAACTTATCCTCTTTTCCTCTTGGCACACAATTTTGAGAGACAGTGCGTAGGGAGAGATCATCAGTGACAGACAAAAGACAGACAGACAGACAGACAGACACAGAGTATATCAATTCATGAGAGTTTATACACAGAGAAGGGGAAAAGGGAGAGAAACAGAACTCTTCACTTGATAACCGTCCTGAGAAATAATGAAGGGATCAATGAATACAATGACTCATGCGCTAAAATTTACGTCATGTTAGGCGTACGACTGTGCGACGTGTTTCCGTCGATAGGGCTCACCCTGTGTAGTTATACGGTACATGCATATGATTGATAGCATTTATCCTGCGTATTAGTTATACTGCACCTACATTCTACATACCCTGTGTAGTTATACGGTACATATATTCCAGCGATAGGTTCTAGCGGGCACCTCATGAGGAGAATTGGAGACATTACTATGGTTATTATCGTACAGAAGATGCAGAATTTGATTATCCCTTTAACTTTCCAATTAAATCGTTTGATAAAGTAACCGCCTAGAATCACCCCACCGCCGGCACCAGGAACAGCCGCGATTCCTGAAAACCAAACAAACATCTGAATGAGGAAACTCTTTTGGATTTGAGAACGAAAATACTCTTTAAATATTTCAAGGTCATGTTAGTGACAAGGAAACGACAACGCATGTAGAAATGCCCCTTTTCGGGTACGCCATGTAGTTAACTCTAACTTATCTTGATTTCTAGTGAATGCATCGTATCAATGATTCCGTCCTCTCGATTTGGCGCCGCATTGCGGAAAGTACTAGTATCACTGATACACATTACTGAAGCAATACACATTTTGCAGACCGTTGGATAAAGCATACCAGATCAGGGGATTGCTAGTCTTCAAAATTTCTTGCTGATATCGCTAGGCTGATCTTGACTTGTGACGGTAGTCCTGTGAGTTTATCAAGTTTACCTCTAGGGAGAAACAATTTTGAAATCTTACCAACGAGGACTGAAGCAAACCCAGCCGATACGCCGAACTGATTTTCCACAAATTTTGGCATGAACGCGGCGAAAGCCGAAACGATAAGCCCTTCTGAACAGCCAGCCAGGGTGACGAGCATAAGAGGCGCGTTACAGATCAACATCTCCAAAGCTGTTGGGAAATCTTTCATGGACATGCCAAATCCGGCCACACTCGTCACCTCCGTTCCACCGCCTCCTTGATGGGCTTCGGACACCTTTTCAGCCCGAATTTTAGCCGATCCTAAAAGGTGTTCACAATAATTTATGAAGTAAGTGATTTTGCCGAGTGGACCGCAAATAGGGTATATTGGACCATTGTCCTGCCCTGCCCACTGTACTCCACGGTATTGCGTACATGTGTCTATGAATGTTACTAATATTGCAACATGGTAGTTCCCAAGTGTGACCCTTTACCCTCTATACCTGTCAGACAGTGTCACTTCCCCATCTGCCAAGTCATTATAAAGCGGTGTTAAGCGAAAACCATATGTATTTTCACCCACTTGGCTCGGTATGTTATAGTAGCTTTAGTCTGTAAAAATCATGTTTACAGTATCTTTTGTCTTCAGGGACCTTCAAATCTTCAAGTCTTTGTTAAAATGCACCATGTGGGACATGATTTTCTTGACTAGTTTAAAAAAAAACTTGACCTGATGGTGAAATATGAACTTGCCAGGAAAAGGGGTAACTGTAGCGTGGAAATGTCATGTGTATGTATTCAGGACACATACATTTGTCAGTAGAAACTATAGAGATTGAGTAGGTATGTCAGCGGGTAGGCCGTTATATTGGCAGGTACATGTAGAGGGCGGTAGGAGAGGGTAAGTCGCCAAAGTATATGTGCATTCTTGTCAGCTACTATGATGTCCTCGTTCTTTAAGTTGCCCGCTGTTTTTACACAGTTTTTATGAATTCAAATTATTGACTACCTCGAAAGTGTCCAATATTGTGTTTGTCTTCCACTGTAAACAACTTAACTTGCCTCTTTCTTACCTGGCAGTTTTCTCGGGAACAGGCTCATTGGCATGGCAACCAGTAATGCCATGGCAGATGAGATGAGGAACCCAACCCACCATGCTCCAACCCACGAAGGGTCTTCGGGAATCAACGATACTCTGCGAGAAGATAATATCAAGTGACTTAATAAGAAAACAAGCAACTTTAGAAAACAATCTTTAGATTTAATTCAATCGAATTATTTTTGTGATTACTCAGACTCCATGTTTTTGTTTTAAATCGCATTCACCAAAAAAACCCAAATCTACTTATTTTGCCACATACCACGCTTTTAAGTCACAGTATGCAATTGATAGTACAAGGATATTACCTTACAGTTAAAATCCATTATTTCACAATATTTGCATCATAGTCTGTCAATAGTCGTCCTAACGTCAAAACTTTCAGTCACGGATAGTCGTGCCCTGTACTAGTTCAGGGGTTACGCAATTTCGCTTGCCACGGTCTCTACGGTCCGGGCAGCTGGATGCTCCCCGAAATCAGGTAGTTATAAACGGGCCCGTGCGCGCGGACGACGGGGGTTACGCGATATGTCCGACAACGGATATCGGTATAGCTGTACTTTAGTCTACGAGAAAGGTGGTTCTTGGTAATTTTACTCACGTTGAGGGGTCAACTTTGTCGAAATCAACGAAGGTGTATAGAAGACGCCCTCCTATTAAATAGGCTAATCCAGGACCAAGTAATGAAAAACCTAAAATGATTCCTGCAAAGATAGTAAGTAGAAAGACACAATGTATCATACCCACTTCCAAACGTCATGTTGTGGCAAAATAAAGACTGAGGGAGGCATACTTGGATGTGCTTTGACACCCTAAAGGCTGTGCTGGGACGACACTGATAATACTTCGCAAAAGATGGCTGTGTTATATGGATAACAATACTGGCAATGTACTGAAGACGACGTTTATTCTTTACTTTCTGAAGACGTCTATGGCTTTATCTTCAGGGACTGGTAACTGGACGTTTTCTGTAGTATTTTTTAGATCTACTTAAAATGAACAAATTAAAAAATTAAACATACATTAATAACAAATAAACAAACAGATCAACAAAATAAATAAATCTAACCGATGTAGAATCCAGAAGATTTTCTTGAGACACTTTCATCCTGAAATGAAGTGCCCAGAGTGTAAAGCGGCGTCGCTCCCATTCCATGAAGCAGTTGTCCCAGGATAAATACGTACACATAATTTGACAATCTAGATTTGCTTTCCCTGCAATCCTGGACTGTACTGTTCAGGTCCTGGGTACAAGTCTCGGAAAACGTGCTTCTCTCATACTCGTACAGCCCTGTGGTGAAGTGCGGTAACGCGAATATGAGCGAGCCAATTCCCATGACAACGCACCCCGTTGCCAGGTAGCGGGGTTTGTTTCCGACGGCGCCAAAGTAGCTCACGAAGAGGACCAGGATAGCGGCGGCGATGTCGTAGGAGCTGGCGATCAAACCACTCAGCGTGCTGGAGAGCTCGAATCGTTTTTCCAGGGAAGTGATGCTCACGTAGACGAATCCATTCACGACCATGCCTTGTACAGTTGTGAAGGCACTCAGACATGCGCATAACCAAACTGAGGTACTGAAGACTTGGCCACATCTTGGACGGCAGCACTTCCAACCACACCTCGTATCAATGTCTTCATCAATGTCATCATCATTAACCGCTTTGACCTTACCATTGCTAGAGTCTGGCACCTGGTTGTTGTCCTGTGGTTTTATATTTAACTTATCTTCAGAAATTGCGTCAAAACTTCCAACACGTGTTGCCATTTTAATCTGAAACATCGGAAGAGCGATCTTAATTACTTATTGTATTTGATAAAAAGATGACTACATATTACTCCAAATAGTGTATCTGTTTTATAGTCAGGTAATCTCATTTAATTTTCCATAAAAAAACTTTTGAAAAATGACCTTGCTGACTTTTGTTGAAGTTCGAAGTGGCCACATTGATCTCTTTCCATTAAATGCAGTGCCCTCTATTGGAAGTTGTATGATATGCTATAATGCTATTTGATTTGAGTAAAACGACCATTGTGAAGCGACTCTTGAAATGGTATCAGCCTTCTTGTCAATACATGATTATTGTTACTATGCATGCTGAAACGCTCACCAAATCGGCTATACAATGCCCTGACTCACCTTCAATATTCTTTCGTTATACCGGTAAAAGTATTTCTCCGCATTTTTCTTTTCTAGTTTTCCAGCTGTGGTTCAAATCGGTTATTATTTAAAATGTGAAACGACAGAACTATAACAAAACGAATTTTGAGTGACAGAATGATAGAGTCGTGAGTATGTAGCTATCATGGAGGTTCAAGCAGATGGAATCACACGGTTAAGTCCCTTACTAGCCCGGGTAGGTTTCGTAACGAACAGCATATCTGCATGACACTAATTCAATATTTGAACTTGATGTGAATGCATCGTACACTCTCAATGGCGTGAAGTTTCGTACCTGGTGTAAACAGCACCGTTGCTTTATCTGTCATTGAAAATCCTTATTACCCTATTATCAAGCATTAATACAGTCAGAATATGCTCATTTGGAATCGGATGTATGTCGTCACTATCGATTTAGAATAAGAGAGTGCAACATGTTTTATCGGTTGAACAACTACGGGCCATTGGAATTTTTGTTTGAAGAGAGCGTTGTATGTAAAGAGCAGCTCTGCAAATAATTTGTGTCAGGGGGACCGGTGCAATCTGGGAATAGAGTCGACGTAAATGCCTGCCTAACCCGTGAAATACAAGGTGAAGTTTCTTCAAAGGTCATATGTAGTGTTGTAAGCAAAATAGTTTGGTATCAATCATGTTAAAACATCGAGTTCGTCAACAGGTTATTATGTCATATTGTCAACTTACATTTGCAATGACGTATAGGCCCTTCAACAGAAAGTCTGGGACTGTTCTCTCTCGCTATGTTATTGGCTAAGTGTCACCTGTACGCTATTGCATTGTTAAAATGTCACTCGCTATCATGTGGTGAGTATTTTCACATATCAAAAAATACAATACACTTACCGAGACCAAATGGATCGTACCATCCACGACTTTTCCTCGTTGAACTGGGTGAATACCATCTAGCAGAGGGTGGAGCTCTTTTAAAACAACCACGTGATTTCAACGAGTCCGTATTATTCAGCTACATCTTAATCTTTATGTATACAAAGCAAATATAGCTTTAAAAATGATATCACATGTATCGTCCGGCCTATGCTTCTGGAAATTCTAGCAACTCCTAGACATTACAACTGCTACTACACGTTTGTAGATGCACGCGTGTGCATGTTCCTTAACGTTGTTTATTTACGTGCAAAGTTTTCTTATAGTGCCATAGTTTACGTCATATATAGACGTGTTTGCTTAACATGTGCTGACAGTAGAAGCTTCATTGTATTGCCCGATTCTCTTTTGACCTGTTCAACGCATGGAAATAACTTTATACCGATCAAGTTTCAATAAATTGCACAAAACCTGTATCTCTGAGTGTTAACAAGATCAATTTGATGTGAACGTCGAATGTGTTGTGCATTGCATTTTTTTCTCTCTGTAAAATACCTGTTCTTGTTTTGCTCCTAAAATCGTGTTGAAATACCTACAGTTTCATCTTGTCAACAAAGTCTGTATGCGTTTATTGTCAAATGTCAATGTTGACGACTGAATTTCAGTGCGGACTGAAATTCAGCAGTCAACAGAAGCATTACACAGTGTACAAAAAACGATACCTCGACGAGGTTAATGTTTTGTATCCCAGCAGAATACAGTGAGAGAGAAAAAATGAAGAAATGCTGTTGTCGTCCGGAATAGAAACACTTGAAGGATTGTCAAAAGTTGATGAAGAATTCGATTGCATAGTTAACCTCGTTTTTTCTTCTTTTGATCAAAGATTGACGTTCAAAACTTCGAATTCCAAACGGTAGCTGAAAGTGCAAATGAGACGTTGCAGAACAATATTCTGTATGAAGTGGATCTGCTTCAGCGGTCCTGATATGATTTATTTGAAAAATATTGACACCAAAGCCAGCAAAGAAAATATTTCGTTTCTCATCCTCGCGCGCGAGGATATAGTAGACTTGCCGCGTCAGCCTTTTCGCATGAAAATTAAGGTTGTGAGCGCCTCGACATTTAACCTTTGAACCTTTCACTCAAACTTTCCTCAAGGAAACTTTCAACCAGTCTAAATTCAAGGGTCATCGTGATTGGTATTTTAGAAACAAATTACCTAAAATTTACCGATCTTTGAAATTCAAGAGGCCACTATATCCCTGAGTTAACTCTATGGGGAAAATAAGTTTCCGATTTTTACAAATATTATCCTGTAAAATGTTCACTTACTCCATGACTTCAAAATGAGCCTCCGCAAGTGGTAGATCAAAAAAGGGCATTGGAAGAGTTTTGGAGTCCGAATGTCTGTCCCCGAGGTACATTCTGTCCTTAATATGGAAAGGGATAGCGTGCTATTAAAACGGGACTTACTCTGGTCTCAGATCCACACGGTAGAAAATACAACAAGCAATATCAGTAGGGTCAGTATCAGTTGGCTCTCTAAACTTTTGAACAGTGAAGATGTCGTCGTCGCTTTGTGATTTGTGGAATGTAAGAATTACTGATTTTTTTTGACACTTCATTAATGTTTCGTGATTTTATATTGGTTGTTAGATTTTGTGAGCTAAAAAAAGACGAAACACGAAAACCGTGCCGTCGCGTCGTTTTTGTAAGAAACTTAGAATGAGAAACAATTGCTGGGAATTGGCAATTGCCAATTGCTGGGAAGAGGCAATGTTGATGGACCAGAAAGTCGCACAGTCGCAGATGGGACAACAGCCNNCCCCCCCCTGCCTTCTGGTGGTCGGAAATGTAAATGTAAGTTGAATGACTTTGAGGTCGTTACAAGGATAAACTAAAACTTAGGAATTATTACTGGTTTCTGTGTACACCTTCCAAAACCACTCTGCTGTTTTTGCATTTTTGTTGTAGTTTTTTTTTTCAAGAACTTGCATGTACTGAAGTGTTGAAACTGCATCGTTCATAGGGCTATGATATACTGCCCTCTAGCGACGAACATGCAAGTCACATTTACCTGATTCGCCTGTTCATTAAAACAAGTCTCAATTGATATCTTATTTTTTACGGGGACATATTATTCTTAAATTTTACTTACCGAGTGTTTGCTAGGCAAATGTAAACCAAACCCTCGCAATTGTTGAAAATAATTAGAAAATTTTGTATGCCATCAAAGAAACATTTCATTAAGCGGAAACGATGAAAAAATCCAAATCTCAACGATTGTCCTTATGAAAGAAAATTTCCCACTTTAAAGCGATATCAAAGAATTCATAAACGGACAACATTGAGAACGATACAAAGTTAATGTTACTCGTTGTTTAAAACACCATAATGGAAGAGCTTCTTGGCTGAACATTAATTTGATGTATTCAACTAAATATTTATTGAATCGACATGCAAGGAATTTGCATTTTGAGGCTAGGCGGCTTGTCGGAAAGACGATGACTGGAAAATTAGTCCCTATAGACTGCATCAATTATTCTTGCTCAGAACGCTCATAATTGTTCATCTGTCGTGACTGATTAGGAACAAAATCCTACATAATTATAAAATAATTTGGTTATGTATTCCGTTCCCGCCATTTTCGTTGTTTGTTGGAATTGTCGGATGAAAGGATGTCCTTCATATCAGTGACGTCAAACATATCATCATATATCAAATAAGACATGTCATCATGTCAAATAAGATATGTGAAGTTTCGTCTTCAAGGTTTCCGGTAAGAAAATAGTCTTTGGTTTCATAAATACCAGACATCGATTTTATGCTACAAAAAGTGATTCACAACCGATACTGTCGCAGTAGAACCATAACGATAATCGAGCTGTACACACAAGAAGAGAATACGACAATACTCACATAGAAAACTGTAAATCTCTGACCTACGTAGTGAGAGAAGTGATTGTCAACAGAACCATACATATAGATTATTAAGGGCTGGCGTGTTCACAAATTAGAGTAGGGTGTTATGACATATTTGACAAGGCACGACACTTTGTAGTTCAGAGCTTTGTATTCAGACACTGATGCATCTCGTTTATAAAACATCGCGAACAGAAACCATATCGTCCTTCCAAGCACATATTAGCCTAACCGTCTGTCCATATACGAATTGACGGAACCATTCCCACCTCACTATATACCTGCTTTGAAGTTTACAATGAGCAGAACAACAAAAAGAGTATCTTTTTAAATTTATCTTCTGCTCTGGCACAGAGGAGGAGTTTTCTCCTTGCCTGTGGCTCTGGGTATTCAATTCCGTGTCCTTTCTTCAATATGACTTTGGTAAAATTATTCACCGCGGCCAGTGTGGCCTTCAAACCTTTGCTGTAGCTGATAGTTCTCTTTGAGCCTAAAGGCACTACGAAAATTTGTAAGAATATTTTTGATAATTTCATGTCATTGAGGAGGCCCTGACATTTTTAATTTCCGTTCAACATTTGACGAAGTAGATGCGAGACCTTCGTACAAACCAGCAATTTCGTTTTTGTATTTGATTCACACGTTCTTGTCGATTACTATCCAACATCATAATATACGGTTGTACAGTTCAGCGTACTAGTGCCTTAAAGTTCCATTAGCTGTATCTTCTGGCGATTTTTCCGTTAGTTTTGATGAAATGATCACTGGCTCATGTTGAAGAGTCTGTCAAATAACAGAGAATCGCATATTATTCGGAAACATTACGTGCCCTACAACTAAATAACATGTGATTTTACAACGAAAATTTCAATTTTTGTCCGGACAGAAATACAAACTCTGTTGACACGCGAATTGCAACGTAGGCATTCTTCTGCACCTGCGCGAGCCATTTACAGCAATTTCAAAATAAATATTCATTACTTATGCCCGGTACTTACGTCGTATTCCATTGTCCGAGCACGTTGCGTAGCCAGATGTCTGGCAATCCACGATGCAATGTTGTTTTGATCCGGCAATAAACGTGAACTTGTACATCTGGCGTGATCGCGGCGTCAGCATATCTGCGTTCTCCCCACCAGCACGCTGAGCCCGCCAGACGTCAACAAACGAGCTCGGAAGGGCAATACGTTTGAACAAAAATTAGCAGTTTTATGTGGCTATAACATCACTGATCATGTTTGTTTCTTCGTAAAACAACATTTTGCAACAAATATGAACCTCAAACATGGAATTTTCCGACGTAAAAATTGGTCAAAAGTTACAAATAATGGCCCGTTAAGGTAGAATGCGCCTCGGGGACAGAAATTCGGACTCTTTAAACTTTGTTTTGGCCTACCACTTGTGGGGGGCTCATTTTGAAATTTATGGGGTAAATAAAGTTTTCACTGGGTTAAGTTTCGTGAAAATCGGGAATTTTATCCCCTCCTAAAGATAGCACAGGGATGGCGGCCATTTTGAATTTCAAATATTAGTAAACATAATTGTGTTATTTGTTTCTCCCGTACCAAAATTAACACCGTGACCCCTTTTTCTTTTCTTGATTTTGAGAGAGAATAGTTGAAAGTTTGCTTGAGGAAATATCGGGCAAATGTTTAAGCCTTTGAATTTCCAGGCGCGAACAACCTTAATAAACCAATAATAGTATATTGAGCGAAATACTCGAATAAACCATGCATCGTTCTAAAGTGTGGATATCACAAACAAGTCATGACTCTGCATAGTAGAGGATACTTGATATGATACAACAGAATCAATTTGTGTACTTCCAAAGGGAGTTCTTATTTTCCTGGGATCACAACTTGTCCCATTATCACCAAGGAGAATTTACGGTTCAAAGTACCAGTACTGTAATTTCATCGTTCCAGCGTATTTCACAACTTGTCAATAATGTATACAATAAGATATATAATAGTACATGAATGATTGAAAAAGAAAAGAACTGCAAGGCAATGTACCTTTCATTAGTTGAACTCATTCAAAATTAAGGTCGACATGAAAATTGATAACAGTACATCTAACTATTAGTAAGTCCCTGGTTTTGATGTTTTTTCTTTTGCATGCCATGTCTACTGAAAATAATTAATTTTAAAGGTGAAAAAATAGAAATCTCTCTGGTTACTATAGGCTGTCATCCAGAAAGGATCATAAAAGAATATTCGTATCTTTTTTCTTAGCCGTTGATTGTCGAAATCAATCGACTATATTATCAAGGTAAATAAGGGTAATATAAATATTACCGATAAAGACAGTAGGCAGTGGGAGACGGAAAAGCAGATATTAGTGTAGTGTGCTGCCGTGGAGCTGAAGTCGAGGCTTGAAACGCAATGAACTATTTAGAGATTGTTTCATTACAAAGGCAATAAGACTGGTAAATGTATCTATAAGAAGAGATAGTTTTCATCACAGACAGATAAAAAATAAATCGGTACAAAAATATTTGAAAATCACTTATTCTGTATGAGTACTGACTTATTTTTGTAACTCTTTCACGGTATGTTAAAATAAGCTTCTTACAGGTTTAGAAATGATTTGTGGCGAAATCAAACTCTTGCGATATATTGCAAATTTACCCATGGGTTTGTTGAATGCGTCTTATCTCGATGTGGATGACCTTTAGATCTGGCAATTGTAAACTTGCTGAAGCATTGGACCACGCACGCAGGTAGAAACGAAGCCAATCGTATTATCATGGCAAAACGACGTAATTACTCGACAGTAGTATCAAGTTTCATGCCTGGTGGATTAAACTACTGAAAGCTGATCATTCTGTAGACAGCGCGGCAAGACATGTGAAATTACTCATCCGTTTTCTACCTGGGATGGCGAACTAACGTACAACCGAACCCAATCACGAACAACACACCGATGAGGACACATTTTATATTCTTCAACTTGGGCTGGCATTGGTGGTTACCGTGACAACCGATCCAAGCATGCGCAATGTGCACCCGAAAGACGTGATTATAGCTTCCGCCTGGCAGAGTAAAGCCATGAAAAATAGCCTTCGTAGAAATCGCGGCTTGACGACGAACAGGGTGAAGTGTTATTACCTATTGTGGCATTGACAGTGTGCTCGTCTCCATTGCGCTAAAACACAGCGTGTGACAAGCGGATCGATCGAGCTGTTAGACAGAAATTCCCCTCTTTAACTTATTCTGATAAGACTAGTCGTGGATGGAAGGGTGATGAGAGAGCTTGCAGTGCCTCACGTGCGCTGCTTTTCAATTTCAAGTAAACACCTCAGCACTTACAAGACTCCCGTTGATGGAGATCACCCTCTCTGATGAACTGCCGTGGAGGAGATGCGTACACTGGAAGATAGCGAACACCTCAACATCCGTGCCGAGAATCACTGCCTCTAGGTTACAACCGAACTGCTTGTAGCCTACAATCTGCAGCCTATACCATACCCGACGAGGCGGTTCCGAGCAGCAAACGAAAGTGAGTTTAGTCACCTTTGTGTTTTTCACTGTGATGTTCAATGTGTCCCGATATCCAGGTGTATGCAACCATTCATAAGAGTTGTATGCAAAATTTTGAGGGTACATGCATCTCATGGTTTGTACCCCTGTGTCTAGAACATCCTAGTGCCAAATCAGAAGTGATATTACGGGATAGAAAACTGAGGATCGCTTGCCGTAATTGTACAATTCTAGTCACAGTAATATTTTCCCTTCAAATTTTCGAATCAAATTATCTAAGCATGTTCGATATGAGCATTGGGTAACATACGGACATGCTGTTATTACAAATTACAGCCCTCATAGTTTTGAATTAACCTTTTGAGACCCAGGGAGTCACCATTGCTTCTGTGTGTCAGCTTGGGTGATCCCCATCAACAAACAAGCAATCGGAGATCGAGACAAACCCTCATAGGCATTCACTCACAGTACAGATTGAACGATATCCCAGACGTTAGGCAACTACGTGTAGGGAAAAGACAATGCCCAGACGGGTGAGAAATGATGAGTTGCGAAGATCAGACATGTGCAATGTTTCGTAGAGCGCGGCTCTCTGTTGAAGTGTAGAGATGGCAATCAGGCTGAAATACGGGAAGATATTACAACAGATGTGTTGGTATTCCAAGAGACAGGGAGGCAAGACATACGGGTGGGAGCATCGTGCTTGCATTAAGGTGTACGTATGAGATATAACACTCTCTTTCCTGTCTGCTGTCGCTGCCTAAGGTTTTGTTTCGTTTTCTGTGACCTTTTTTGAAGAAAACACAATAAATTTTCTTAGCCGTGTTATTTTCATGAGAAGTTGTTACAGTGAGTTACCGAAGCAATGTTGAAAAGGGCTTGTATATAAGTAACATTTACTTCAGAATTGCGAT